>CM040980.1:26059669-26076215 GCA_022985145.1 Pangasius djambal | reverse complement strand
TTTTTTTTTTTTTTTTTTTTTTTTTTTTTTTTTTACAGGTTTTCAATAAATTTCCAAACAGGCCAGAATAAATATGATGACATCGCTTTTCACTTCAATCCCTGGATCGGTCAATATGTATATTTGAACAGCTTCCAAAATGGAAACTGGGAGGTGAAGGAATGTGTTCCTGATGAATCCTTCACCAGTGGAGCAGCCTTCAATATGTTCATTGTCATCAAGACAAATGGTTATGAGGTGTGTTTTATGAATTAATTCACTGATATTTGTTGCAAATATAACATAAACTCATACAGTTCTCCTTTCCAGGTTTATGTGAATGGTTTAAGACACTACATGTTCCAGCACCGCATTCCTTTAGAGAAAGTTACTACACTTGCCATTTGCGGAGATGTTAGTATTGAATTTTTTGGTTTGTGTGAAGTAAGTAAAAACTTTTCTTTCTTTGTACCTTAATATCTTCTGTGCATGTGGATATGGATAGAATTTTAAGGTCAAGATGGTTTACTGAGTATTTTCTTTCATATGCCATTAGAACTGGAGAAGATCATGCTTTACAGAGCAAGCTATTACAAGCACAGGGAGCTCATTGTTGAACATGTTACCAATACCATCAGAGGTCTCACATCAAGTCATTCAGCCTGTGAGTAAAACAGCACATAATGGACATGAATGTTGTCTGAAAGAACTTTCTCAATACAGCTAATTTGCCCCTAATACACCTAGTTACAAGTTTAAAAAGCATATTTTTAATGATGTAAAAATTAGGCATAAGAGTGCAGGCTAATTTGGGATCTTAGGCCAGGTGGGTGTGCAGTATGTCTTGGTATTTTAGTGATCATTAGCAAAAAGGGTTTTTTGTCAGAATACATATATTGTAAAGATGTTTCTAGTCAAAAATATTTTTCTATTGCCTTAACAAATGGATTTTTTAAACATTTGGGAGAAAGACCATGCCTGAAGCTGTACCTTCTTCCTGGTTACTTGCTATAAATTCCCATCTCTCTTTCTTTCTCCAGAAACGACAAGGTTCCTGCACTCGACACTTTCCGGTCTTCTTGTTACTTTTCAACTATTCCTGCCCGATAATTTTGAGTTCTCCAGGCTTTTTACAGTCCCACAGTCACTCTTCATGTTGTTTAGTTATGGGTGTGGTCTGCACTAGTAAAATGTGCGCTGTGTGCCCTGATGGCTAGTGCAGTGATATCTTTGTATTGATTTGAATAGAATTAGATGGCACTTTGAGATTTCACATCAGTATTTTAATAGAAATAACTGAAGGACACTATTTTGTGTAGTCATGAGTTGTTTGTTCTTATTTCATATAGACACAATACAGAGACACAGTATTTAGTCAACATTTGGGTGAAGTAGCTTAATTACAGTAAAGTGGGTTGACATTCAGTAAATAGTGTGCATCCATATACCATGTCCTAAGAACTGTGACATGTAAGCCTTTGCTTGAAGAAAAGTACTGCTTTTTTTGCTTTCTGTCTGAGCTAAGAAGGGGTCTGGAGAAGCTTAGATAGTTAGTATACTTTTGGACCAAATAGAGTTTGAAAATATCACTGTGCTGGCAGATTTTGAATGTCACACCTCCTGCTGCATTATTCCACCCTTGACATGCACACTGAATAACCCCTAAATTATTTGTGTGCCTGCAGGAAAACAGTGTCTTGAGGCTCTATTCCTTCCAGACCGAATTTAATGTGTGGGTTAATGCAGGCTTGTTGCTATGATAGTGGAGCACAAGCAAATCTTTCCACATTTACATGCTGTTCCTATTTTCACGGCCATCAGTTGAGATGCAGTGAGATTTTTTTTTTAACCTGTTTTGTTCTAAGGTATTTTCTTTAATGCTTCCTAAGAGCCCCTCATAGCACAGTATTTTCCAGACCTCATGTGGGGCTTTATAAGTCCTGTCCCAATTCATACAAACCAGTTTTGTGGTTGTCCACTCTCAATATCACTATCTATGGCCTATTTAATTCAAATTCTACCGCAATACAACAGAACAGATTATTTTGCCCATAATGAATAGGAACAAACAGCTCAGCTATGTCTACTAACTGCCATTTCACACCTGTAGCAATTTCAACTGTACGCTTCTCTAAAACCCAGCCGACCCATTGTGGACTACTGTATTTAAACTCACTCAGCACCCTTGGCTTCTTTTGGCTCACATTTACATAACACTTATCTTACTGCTTGAGAGTGAGAAAGAGAGAGAGCGAGTGACACAAACACCAACCTCCCACTCCAGCCTGCTGCTAAACCACGCCCCGGCCTCCCACCTGCTACAACACCGAAACCTTTTATAATGCTTCTTTTAGTCAAACATAAACTTCTATTTAAACTAGCTGTCAGACATTTGGACTTTATGCACCCTTAAAAATATAGCAGAATGGTGGAATGCATGTGTTTTCATCCAAATCCATTTAGAAAATAAAATGTAGGCACTGGATCCACTGTGACCCTGGCCAGCATAAAGCAGTTACTGAAGATGAATGAATGATGTATAACCATGACTCTCAAGTCTTCAGGTCCACTGATAAAAAGAAGTACTTGCTTATGGTTATTTTCAGTTTTAGGTTTCACAATTTAGTATGAATATTTTATTTTACAGTGTTTATAATATAGAAACCATGCCAATGTGGAAATGAGGGTATCTGCAGGGCATAGCCAATTAACTTTGTGTTATTCTGTCTATATATACTGTTGGCCCTGCACATTTTCTCTTTAATGCCATTTGTTTTTTGCATTAGCCTTTACATTCAACCACATCTTTACATTTAACCACTTGCATGGTAAGTGTTTGTGTAATAACTAGAATGTTGTTTGTGCTCTCCCTAGGTACTTCCCCACGTGTGTAAAATCAGGGACAGGTTAAAACCAGAGATTGCTATATTTTTCCAAGGAGCTCTTCCTGCACATTCCAAAGAGTATGTGATATCTTTACTGTTAAAGAAAGCACGGGAAAAAAACAGTTATAAAAGTATACATTTTTGTATTATTTCTTTTTGCCAGGTTTGAGATAAATTTCCAAACAGGGCAGTCTGATAGTGATGACATCGCTTTTCACTTCAACCCCCGCATTGGGCAATATGTCTACCTGAACAGCTTCAGAAATGGAAGTTGGGAGCAGGAGGAATGTGTCTCTGATGAGCTCTTTACCAGAGGAGCAGCCTTCTATATGTTTGTTTTCATCAGTTCAGAAGGCTATGAGGTTTTTTTCCCCTTAATTTGCATACAATGCCTTTAAATATTAAATAATAATAATAATAATAATAATAATAATAATAATAATAATAATAATAACATATGAAACCAGTAAAATTATCTAAATTATTATACTGTGTTTTCCCAGGTTTACGTGAATGGCTTGCAACACTGTATGTTTAACCATCGCATTCCTCTAGAGAATGTTTCAACAATTAGCATTTATGGAGATGTTACCATCCCCGTCTATGGTTTCACTGATGTAAGTAATACCATTTCTTGTTAATATTTTTAAATGGATGAAATTTGTTTTGTTGTTAAGCTGCTTGTTAAAGATCAAGTTTGATTTTTTTCTATTTTCCTGTCAGAACTGGTGCAAATCCTTTACAGACCTTTTAAAAATCACAGGCATGGGAAGCTCATTCTCGAGCCTGTTACCCATCCTGTCAGAGGTTTCACACCCAGTCATGCTTCCTGTGAGTTGATAAGCAGATGGCAATCATATTCATATTTGTGTCTTTATTCTTACCCACATAATTGGAAATTGATCAGGCATATTGTTCTGCTCCACAGGCACTTCCCTATGTGGGTACTATCAGAGGAGGGATAAGACCAGATATGGCTGTATTCTTTCAAGGCACTCTTCCTGCACATGCCAAAAGGTATACTCTAACATTACTTTAATATTAATATATCAAAAGCCATCAATAAATACCTGAAGATTTAAAGTCCATGTCATCAATTTTCATGCATGTATTTATAGTGCATTTCGCAGATGCTGTCCATATATCTTCACAAACTTAAAATACATTTAATGTGATCTTTAAAAAATTACATAGTGCATGAGTTTCCTATGTTTTCCTTTGTAGGTTTGCAATAAATTTCCAAACGGGGCAGACTGATAGTGATGACATTGCCTTCCACTTCAACCCCCGCATTGGTCAATATGTCTGCCTGAATAGCTTCAGAAATGCAAGCTGGGAGAAGGAAGAAACTGCACCTGATAAAGCCTTTACCAAGGGAGCAGCTTTCAATATGTTTGTCATCATCAATTCTGAAGGCTATGAGGTGTGTTTCTTAATTTGTAGATGAATACATTAATTAAACAAATCATAGAAAGTCATGAAATTTTTTTTTTTACCATGCTTCTGCAGGTCTATGTGAATGGGGTGCAACTTTGTATATTTAAGCACCGCATTCCTTGGGAGAACGTTTCTACACTTGCCATTTTTGGAGATGTTTCAGTCGCCATCTATGGTTTCATTGATGTAAGTCTTTCTTGATATTACTGTTTAATTTTGTTCTGTTGGCTAAAAATGTTTCTGACCAATCTGTTTCACTGAAGAGCATGTTTCGTATGCTAATTTCCATCAGAACTGGAGTAGATCACCTGTATGTATGGACCAATCAAATGTCACAGGACATAGGAGTCCATTCTCAAAACAATTATCCGTTCTGTCTGAGATTTCACATCCAGTCATCCAGCCTGTGAGTAACTGTGAGAACCTTTTAAATAGAAATACCATCTGCAAAGAAATGCACATAATATTGTATCCATAATATTGCTCTCCCTAGGCACTACCCTACATGGGTATCTTTAAAGAAGAGATAAGACCAGATGTGGCTGTTGTGTTCCATGGGGCAGTTTCTGAACATGGCAAAAGGTATCACCTGTCTTTTTTTCTTAAGGTTAATTAGTGAAAATTCAAGGTTCAACAGCTATGTAAAAAAAATCACAATTAATTTCAGTTCTGAACACCTTATTTTTGTGTTTTAAGCCCAACCAATGTTTGACCCAAATATTCCTATGACCTTTCTTTTTATTCGCAGCTTTGAGATAAATCTTCTGACAGGTGACTCTTATTATGATGACATCGCTTTTCACATCAGTCCTCGAATTGGTAAATCTGTGGCCCTAAACAGCTTCATAAATGGCAGATGGGAGACTGAGGAATATGCCTCTGACAATCCCTTCACCAAGGGAGCATCCTTTCATTTGTTTTTTGTCATCAACTCAGAGGGCTATGAGGTATGTTTCTTAAATTCAAAGCAGAAAATTAAACATTTAGATTCCTAAGTCATACATTAAAATTTCACCATGCTTCTACAGGTCTATGTCAACAGCTTGCAACACTGTACATTCAAACACCGAATTCCTTTGGAGAAAGTTTCTATGCTTGGCATTCGTGGAGATGTTACCATTAATTACTTTGGCTTTGTTGAAGTAAGTAAAACTTTTACTTTTTCTTTTACTAATGGGTTTTATGTGAATTGATGAATAATTTTCTGAATAGTGTAACAATCCTCTCTCACTAGAGTATGCTATATATTCAGTAAGGTGGGACACCTAGCAGTCACCTTACTCCAAGTTGTAATAAAACTAAGACTAGGAAGTTTGGTTAGTGCAAAAATGAGTCTGCCCTGATCATGAATGAATGAATCATGAAAAATGCCTTTTATTGTCACTATTCATATGTAAAACATACTCACAATGAGATTGAAACACATTTAGTCAAAAATATTCTTGTGTTATCTGTGCCATGTTCAGAGTCGACGGTTATGTTTATTCAAAGTCTGGTTGTACACATGCTCAAGTCAATTATCAGTGCGTCTCATTCAAATGATCTATGTGTAGATCATGCTTCTCAGGTTGCTTGTCAGCTTGTCATAGACTGTTTGTTTTCAGTGCTTCAAAGCTTGGGCTCTTTTTTAAAAACCAAATGGAAACCTCAGTAATTTCACAAAAGCTTTGTCAAACCACCACTAACTTAAGATATCTGCCAAACCCTGGACATCTTCTTAACCTGGCTTATTTTTCTAATGTTCCCATTGGATTGTTGGTTGCATCCAGTTGTTTGGAATAAGAATAGACATGTCTTGTTGTAGGCTGTAATAGGTTTAAGTGAAGAATGGAAAAAATATCATTTTATTTCCCATTAGAATTGGAGCACATCCTCCATGGCTAGGAAAATGAGCATTTCTGGGAGCCTGATGCACATTCCATCAGAAATTTCACATCCAGTCATCAACCCTGTGAGTATGATTATGTACCACTAATAGATATGTTAAAGATTATACATTTTTACCTTCAATTATTACCTATTTGATTGAAAGAATGGTTTGTACTGTGCACAATTTTACTCTTCACAGGAACTTCCTTATGTAGGTTCAATCCCAGAAGGTTTAAGGACAGATATGGCTGTATTCTTCCAAGGGGCTCTTCCTGCAGATCCCAAAGAGTATGTTTTCATTTTCATATTAACTACAACACCTAAAACAAATTACTTTCAAGAAGTTATAAGCAATAAAAGTCAGTGGTCAGGAACATGGTATTTTTCCACCATTGAGCATGTGTTTTGACAAATATTTTTTGACATTCATCTTCTCAGGTTTGCAATAAATTTCCAGACGGGTGAGTCTGATGGTGATGACATCGCTTTCCACATCAATCCCCGGATTGGTGATGTAGTGGCCCTAAACAGCTTTAGAAATGGTAGTTGGGAGACTGAGGAACATGCGTCTGTCACGGGTTTTGCCAAGGAAGCAGCCTTGAATATGATCATTGTCATCAACGCAGAGGGATATGAGGTATGTTTTTATAAATCAGCATGTACACACAAAAAAACCTCATATAATGGTCAAACAGCAAAATTTACCATGATCCTACAGGTCTATGTGAATGGCTTGCAACACTGTGCATTCAAGCACCACATTCCTTTAGAGAACATTTCTACACTTGGTATTTTTGGAGATGTTATCATCAACTACTTTGGATTTGTTGAAGTAAGTAAAACTTTTCTTTTCAGTTGCATCAATGAGACATTAAGAAATTAATTCCTGCACAATTTCTCTTGAGAATATAACAATAGAAATCATTGGATCTATCTTTTAGAACTGGAGTGACTCCTCCATGGTTGTGAAAATGAATGAAATCCAAGACATGCCAATCACTTCCGGGAGCCTGACAGACACCCCATCAGAGATTTCACATCCAATAACCAACCCTGTGAGTTACAATGGAAATGCAGTACACACGACTGCCACAACCTATTGTAGCTATTTCTTTTCTGGTAAAGCTTTGGTATAAATTAATGCATCGCTAACTGATTTTAAATTTATACATCTTCAATTTAATTAGTAACACTTTACCTAAAAGCAGGAGACCCACTGTGCACATTTTTGCTCTTCACAGGAAGTCGCATATGTAGGTGCAATCCCAGAAGGATTAAAGACAGGCATGCCTGTAATCTTCCAAGTGGCTCTTCCTGCAGATGCCAACGAGTATGGTTTCATTTTTCTATTAACTACAACCTGAGGGAAAGAAAAAAAAACTCATGAGAATTACATCTATTATAATCTTAGTAAAAAAAAAATATTTATCACACATGGTATTTTGTTTGGCAGTGCAGTGAATTTCAAAAGTATTCACCAAGGAAGTGAAGTAAGTGCAACTATTTCTGTTTTGACTAATGGGACGTGGAGAAATGAATTACTGGACAACTTTGAGGCACTTAACAGTAGGTAACATTTGATTTCTTTATTTATCTGTCAGAACTGGAGTGAATCGTCCATGGTTACGAAAATGAATGGAATCCAAGACATGTCACTAACTACTGGGAGCCTGATAGACGTCCCATCAGAGATTTCACATCCAATCAGCAGCCCTGTGAGTTACAATGGAAATGCAGTACACACGACTGCCACAAACTATTGTAGCTATTTCTTTTCTGGTAAAGCTTTGGTATACAATAAGGCACCACTAACCGATGTTAAATGTATACATCTTTAATTTAATTAGTACCACTTTACCTAAAAGCAAGAGACCTACTGTGCACATTTTTCCTCTTCACAGGAAGTCGCAAATGTAAGTGCAATCCCAGAAGGATTAAAGACAGACATACCTGTAATCTTCCAAGTGGCTCTTCCTGCAGATGCCAACGAGTATGATTTCATTTTTCTATTAACTACAATCTGAAAAAAGTACTTATCAAAGTTACATCTATTATGATATTGGCAAAAAAAGGTAATTTTTCATGAACATGGCATTTTGTTTGACAGTGCAGTGAATTTCAAAAGTATTCACCAAGGAAGTGAAGTAAGTGCAACTATTTTTACTGTTTTGACTAATGGGACGTGGAGAAATGAATTACTGGACAACTTTGAGGTACTTAACAGTAGATAACATTTGATTTCTTTATTTATCTGTCAGAACTGGAGTGAATCGTCCATGGTTACGAAAATGAATGAAATCCAAGACACGTCACTAACTACTGGGAGCCTGATAGACGTCCCATCAGAGATTTCACATCCAATCAGCAGCCCTGTGAGTTACAATGGAAATGCAGTACACACAACTGCCACAACCTATTGTATATAAAGATTTTTTTGTTCAGTAAAGTATTTGCTACAAGACAAACTACCACTAACAGCGATTTGAAAACTATATATCTTGATCTTCAGTTAGTAACTGTTTGCCTATAAGAAGACCTATTGTGATTTTTTTTTTTTTTGTTCTTCACAGGAACTTCCATATGTAGGTGCAATTCCAGGAGGACTAAAGACAGATATGGCTGTAATCTTTGAAGGGGCTCTTCCAGCAGATGCTAAAGAGTATTATTTCATTTTTAAAATAATGAAATTGCTATCAATTAAAATCATCAATTGCGAACCTTGAAACAAATTATTCAGGAGAATTACATCTAAGAGGGATATAAGCAATAAAAATCAGTGACCAGGAATATGAGATTTTCTGTTGCTGCACTGAACCTGAAAACCATTCACCATGGAGCATGTGTTTGGAGCAAGTTTTTTTTTTTTTTTTTTCTCAGGTTTACAATAAATTTCCAGACAGGTTGGTCTGATGGTGATGACATCGCTTTCCACATCAATCCCAGGATTGGTGATGTAGTGGCCCTAAACAGCTTTAGAAATGGTAGCTGGGAGACTGAGGAACATGCCTCTGTCATGGGTTTTGCCAAGGAAGCAGCTTTGAATATGTTCATTGTCATCAACTCAGAGGGATATAAGGTATGTTTTTATAAATGAGCATGTACACACACACACACACACACACAAAAAAACAACCCTAAAATGGTCAAACAACAAAATTTACCATGATCCTACAGGTCTATGTGAACGGCTTGCAACACTGTACATTCAAGCACCGCATTCCTTTAGAGAACATTTCTACACTTGGTATTTTTGGAGATGTTATCATCAACTACTGTGGATTTGTTGAAGTAAGTGAAACACTTTTTGTTTATTAATGGCTTTCATGAGACATGGAGAAATGGATTCCTGGATAGCCTGTCTAACTTGCAAACTTAATTTGAAAGAATGTTCGATATCCTAATTGTTCTTTAGAACTGGACCGAATCCTCCATGGCTATGAACATTAATGAAATACAAGACATGTCGATCACTTCTGGGAACCTGATAGATATCCCATCAGAGATTTCACATCCAGTCAGCAATCCTGTGAGTTATATTGGAAATGACGTGCACATGCCTGCAACAACCTATTGTAGCTATGTTTCCTTCCCTGGAAACTATTTGCTCTGTGATAATACAGCAATAACAGAGATTTTAAAATTCTGCATCATCATCTGCAATTAATAGTTCTTTGCCTAAAAGCAGTTGACCTACTGTACACAGTTTTTTGTTCTTCACAGGAGCTTCCACAAGTAGGTGCAATCCCAGAAGGATTAAAGACAGGCATGCCTGTAATCTTCCAAGTGGCTCTTCCTGCAGATGCCAACGAGTATGATTTCATTTTTCTATTAACTACAATCTGAAAAAAGTACTCATGAAAGTTACACCTATTATGATATTAGCAAAAAAAAAGGTAATTTTTCATGAACATGGCATTTTGTTTGACAGTGCAGTGAATTTCAAAAGTATTCACCAAGGAAGTGAAGTAAGTGCAACTATTTTTACTGTTTTTACTAATGGGACGTGGAGAAATGAATTACTGGACAACTTTGAGGTACTTAACAGTAGATAACATTTGATTTCTTTATTTATCTATCAGAACTGGAGTGAATCGTCCATGGTTACGAAAATGAATGAAATCCAAGACACATCACTAACTACTGGGAGCCTGATAGACGTCCCATCAGAGATTTCACATCCAATCAGCAGCCCTGTGAGTTACAATGGAAATGCAGTACACACGACTGCCACAACCTATTGTATATAAAGATTTTTTTTGTTCAGTAAAGTATTTGCTATAAGACGAACTAACCGCTATCAGAGATTTAATATATATATATATATATATATATATATATATATATATATATATATATATATATATATATATTTTTTTTTTTTTTTTTTTTCAAATGATCTATTGTGCTTTGTGTGTGTGTGTTCCTCACAGGAACTTCCGTATGTAGGTTCAATCCCAGGAGGATTAAAGACAGACATGGCTGTAATCTTTCAAGGGGCTCTTCCAGCAGATGCTAAAGAGTATTATTTCATTTTTCTATCAATTCCTAAACTTGAAACAAATTTGTTAGGAGAATTATATCTAAGATATAATTTTTTTTGGGTGCTGCTGAATTTGAAAACTGTTCACCTACATTTTCTTCTTCTCAGGTTTGCAATAAATTTCCAGACAGGTTGGTCTGATGGTGATGACATCGCTTTCCACATCAATCCCAGGATTGGTGATGTAGTGGCCCTAAACAGCTTTAGAAATGGTAGTTGGGAGACTGAGGAACATGCCTCTGTCACGGGTTTTGCCAAGGAAGCAGCTTTGAATATGTTCATTGTCATCAACTCAGAGGGATATGAGGTATGTTTTTATAAATCAGAAAGCACACATCTACACAAAAACAAACTCCTATAATGGTCTAACACCAAAATTTACTATGATTCTACAGGTCTATGTGAACAGCTTGCAACACTGTACATTCAAGCACCGCATTCCTTTAGAGAACATTTCTACACTTGGTATTTTTGGAGATGTTATCATCAACTACTTTGGTTTTATTGATGTAAGCGGAATTATTATTATTATTATTATATATTTTTTTTTGGGCTTCCTGTGATTTCATGAAGTGGTTTCTTGGATGTATTTTTTATGAATTAGATCACTTAAAGATTATATTTAATAATTTCATTTTACTAACAGAACTGGAGCAGATCTTCCTTGGCATTGGAGAATAAGGAAATCACTGAAATAACAAGCACTTCTCTGACACTTCTACCCATCACATCAGACAAGCTTGTGAGTTCAGCAAAACCAACTCTTGATCTGCATTGTTTAAATCTTTTCTTAAGAAATATTTTTAACCAAGCTAGTGATGCAATAAAAATGCCATCAGTATGAAATTTAAATTGATAAATAGATAACTTGTAACAAACTATGAATTTTATCAAATATTTAAAGTTTACACCACTGTACATAGCTTTCTTTTTCCCCAGGCAGTTCCGTTTGTGGGTGCCATCCCGGGCGGTATAAGAGCAGATATGGCTGTACTGTTTTATGGGACAATTCTTGCAGATTCAAATGAGTAAGGCATCATCCAAATAAGGAATAATAAATATGTGTGTGCTTAGATTTGTTTTGACCAAACATTTCACTGTTCAATTTTCTTTTCTTCTCAGGTTTGAAATAAATTTCCAAACATGCCAGTCCTCTGATGACATCGCTTTTAACGTCAATCCGAAAATTGTCCGTTTTCTGGTGCAAAGCAGCCTCAGAAATGGCAGTTTGGAGAGTGAAGATTTTGCTTCAGACAAGGAAGCAGCCTTCAATATGTTTGTTGTCATCAAATTACAGGGTTATGAGGTGTGTATCCTAAATCAATATGGATATTAAATAAACAAATAAACAGAGAAAATAACAAAAAAATGCCAATTTTCTTCAGGTCTATGTGAATGGCCTGCAATATTGTGTGTTCAAGCATCGCATTCCTTTAGAGACCATTTCTTCACTTGGCATTCGTGGAGATGTTTTCATCAATTTCATTGGTTTTATTGATGTAAGCTATACACGTTCCTTTGTTTGCTGTTTAATTTTTATTTAAGAAATTATTTCATGGTGACTTCTTCCAATTGGAGATCTTAACTGGAAAACATTTTTAATCTCTTACCTATTCTATCAGAACTGGAGTAGCTCTTCCATTAAAATTACAGGCATGGAAAGATCATGCTGGAGACCGATACCAATCCCATCAGAGATTTCACATCCAGTCAGCAACCCTGTAAGTTAAATAGCATATACAATGGGTGTGAAAGCCACAAATCTATGAAACTTCCATTTACATTACAAGAAAATAATTGGAATTTTAATAATATAAGCCTACCCTCTTATTCTATCACACCACCTGATTCTTCACTTTACTCTGCCCTAGGCCCTTCCTTATGTAGGAGCAATCCCAGGAAAGGCAAGACCAGATATGGCTGTCTTGTTCCAAGGGGCTATTCCTGCAGATGCCAATGAGTATGCCTTCATTTTACTATAATATGAAAGTTAGAATGAATCGTCTATAAAGTAAAAATGCAATTTTCAGTATTTACTTGAATCAAATATTAAAACTTTTTTTCCCCTTTTTTTCCCTAAACTATTTACTTGACAGGTTCACAATAAATTTCCGAATGGGTGGGTCTGATGGGGAGGACATCGCTTTTCACATTAACCCTCAACTTGGCCATCACGTGACATTAAACAGCTTCAGAAATAGTATCTGGGAGACTGAAGAATCTGCCTCTGACAAACCCTTCACCAAGGGAGCAGCCTTTAATATGTTTGTTGTCATTAAATCAGAGGGCTATGAGGTGTGTACCTTAAATTAATGTCTCAATCATTAAATGTGCAGCAGTCTGGGAAAACACATTGGATATTGCTGTGGTTAAATTCTGGCAAACAGTCAAAAAATTTATATCTGCCTGAAAATATTGCATTGGGTAAGGAGCTAGTTTAACAATGCAATAGTAAATGCAGTCAGTCTGCTTAAAGATGTCTAAAACACTGCTGACTAAATGTGCTTTCCTCACACAGTAAATGTCACACTTTAATCAAGTTGTGTAGTACATGTTGTAATGACATGGACATACTGTATGGGAATAAGTTTAGGTTGTAATCAGATGACAGGATGTCACTGGATGTCAAAATGTCAGTGATGCACCTCCACATCATAATCAAAACAGTCGTGGCCTAATGGTTAGAGAGTTGGCCTTGGAACCTGAAGGTGAACCTGAAGGTCATGGGTTTGAGTCTCAGGTCCGGCAGGGATTGTAGGTGGGGGGAGTGAATGACCAGCCCCCAACTGCTCCTGGGGGGGGGGGCAAAAAAGGCTGCCCACTGCTCTGGGTGTGTGTGCACTTGGATGGGTTAAAGGCAGAGTACAATGGATCACCAATGGGTCACCATACTTGGCTACACTTCACTTCATTTCATTTTAAAATCTGTAAATGCGCTATAGTTTTAAAGGCAATTTCCTCACCTTTCAGACCATTAGTAATACTATCATTTTACTTCAGGAATTCAGGAGTTCAGGAAAACTTTACATAGCAGACAGCAGATGTGAAGGGTTTTCCCAGGTTGCCACACAAATACAGTCAAAACATATTTGAAGAACTATATAAGTCCAACACCAAATTCCCACGTCTGTGCAGGTCTATGTGAATGGCTTGGTACTTTGCAAATTCAAACACCGCATTCCTTTAGAGAACATTTCTACGCTTGGCATTTGTGGAGATGTTTCCATCAATTTCATTGGATTTATTGAGGCAAGTTACGATTTTTATAAATTTTGTGATTCATGCAGGTTTACAAATAATATATATATATATTTATTTATTTTATTTTATTTTTTTTACCAGACCTGGAGCAAATTTTCCTTCATCATAGAAAATAATGAAATCACAGGCATGCGGCGTTCATCCTGGAGATGCTCATCCCATCAGATGATCAGCACATCATCTGAAGATTTTTAATTCAAAGTTTTCATAACTGTGCTGGTTTTTGTTTTGTAGCTGTCCTTTTGCATGGACTATTGGATCATTGTATGGACTAGCATTTAATTCTGCTTATATTTTTAATTCCAGCTTAAAGTTTGATTTAGAATCAGAATTGTTGGGTTCTGCATATAACCATTCAAGTACGTATTGTTTTCCTTAATTAACATTATTTACTGCATTAATTAATATTAACAAGCTATTAACTTTAGCATTAATAAGCCATACATAATGTTCACAAATTAATAAAGATAACATGTACCTGCACTGCCTAATGTTTCTTCCATTGATGACTAAAAATAAGTCCACATAAGTTAGCAAAGGTTAAATTACAGTACCAAATGTTCAGAACTAATTTAACTTTCCTCCATATATATAAATAATAGAACTTTCTATTCAGCCTCACTTCTGACTTTTGCCAGTTCACAACTGCAGATATGTTGATTAAGGTCTTAATGGATAGGATGCACATTGTTTTATGCAAGTATTGATTATTTGGTTATTTTTGGATAATATTTTTCATGGTTGGCTGGTTTTTCATGGTTAAAGCAACACATTAAGTAATGTCAATTAAAGGAATGTTAATACAAATTGTTACTTAATTACAATTTAGTTTTGAGATTGTGGTCCACATTTAAATAAGCAGAGTATTTAGACAACTATTGTTAAAATGTTAATAAACTTAAACTTCACACTTAAACTGTCATAGCCCTAGGATTGAGAGTGATCTCTCTTGGCATATTCTTACCCATACAAATATGAACTTCTCTGTATAAATAATAATGTAGAAGTGCCAATTTTTGACTAGAAACCCACAAGATATAAGACATAAGCTAATGCAACAGCAATTGGGGAGATGAGAAATGAGGGGATTTTCTTGCATTTTTGGTTTTGATATCAAACCCTGTTCACCTCTTCCCCAGCTGTTAATTTTTTATTGCTGGTCGGGATATGTTTTGTACTTAATACATCAGAATGAACTTAATAAATGCATTTCCTCTGCCTGACACTACATGGTGCAGTTTAGTAAAGCCTAGTGCACAATACATGATTCCCCTGATTTATCAGTCACCAACAGTTATTGGTGACTGATATATCACCAATAACGTGTATGGCCTAAGTTTATGTAATATTAGTGATTGATATATAATAAGCAAAACATTATATACAAAAGAGATGTAACTGCTATATAATATGCAAAACTTAAAATACAGAAAGAAACACACAAATATGTTGTCAAGTGTGTCTTTATAGTCATTAGCTTTATGCCCCTGGCTGTCAGGGAGATTTCTGTGACTCGGAGTACTCTGAGAAACTATATGAAAGAAGATATTTGAATAGCAAAGTAACAACTAAAAGCTCTTGCATTTCTTGTCATGAGAGAATGGGTTTTGGGGATCAGGTGAACTTCAGCTGGGATCTCTCCATGTGTGCACACCTTGTCTGCAAGTGATCATGTAGTGAGCATGTTACAGTACAGGAGCGATGTGCATACAGTCAGGTCCATAAATATTGGGACATCGACACAATTCTAACATTTTTGGCCCTATACACCACCACAATGGATTTCTAATGAAACGAACAAGATGTGCTTTAACTGCAGACTGTCAGCTTCAGTTTGAGGGTGTTTACATCCAAATCAGGTGAACAGTGTAGGAATTACAACAGTTTGCATATGTGCCTCCCACTTGTTAAGGGACCAAAAGTAATGGGACAGAATAATAATCATAAATCAAACTTTCACTTTTTTAATACTTGGTTGCAAATCCTTTGCAGTCAATTACAGCCTGAAGTCTGGAACTCATAGACATCACCAGACGCTGGGTTTCATCCCTGGTGATGCTCTGCCAGGCCTCTACTGCAACTGTCTTCAGTTCCTGCTTGTTCTTGGGGCATTTTCCCTTCAGTTTTGTCTTCGGCAAGTGAAATGCATGCTCAATCGGATTCAGGTCAGGTGATTGACTTGGCCATTGCATAACAGTCCGCCTCTTTCCCTTCAAAAGCTCTTTGGTTGTTTTTGCAGTATGCTTTGGGTCATTGTCCATCTGCACTGTGAAGTGCCGTCCAATGAGTTCTGAAGCATTTGGCTGAATATGAGCAGATAATATTGCCCAAAACACTTCAGAATTCATCCTGCTGCTTTTGTCAGCAGTCAAATCATCAATAAATACAAGAGAACCAGTTCCATTGGCAGCCATACATGCCCACTACCACCATGCTTCACTGATGAGGTGGTATGCTTAGAATCATGAGCAGTTCCTTTCCTTCTGCATACTCTTCTCTTCCCATCACTCTGGTACAAGTTGATCTTGGTCTCATCTGTCCATAGGATGTTGTTCCAGAACTGTGAAGGCTTTTT
>CM040980.1:25959179-26045620 GCA_022985145.1 Pangasius djambal | reverse complement strand
TTAAAAAGGAATGGTGTAATTAAAGGAGTTTTGTAATAATAATAATCAAATGCATCTTCTTTCTGCAGGTCTATGTGAACGGTTTAAGACATTGCACATTCAAGCACCGCATTCCTCTAGAGAAAGTTTCTACAGTTAACGTTTGTGGAAATGTTTCCCTCCTCGTCTGTGGCTTTATTGATGTACGTTCACAAGTTTCTCACTATTAATGGTGTAGCTGCAAGTTGAATATATTTTTCACTTAATTACTTACTTATTTATTTACTTACTTATTTCCTGTTCAAGCTGCATTTCAATAACATGCTTGATATCTTCATTTTCTCCTCAGAGCTGGAGTACTACTTCATCTTTTACGGAACTAAAGAAAATCACAAGCACACAGAGCACAACTTCGAGTTTGACATCTGTACCTTTAGAGATTTCACATCCTGTCAGTAACCCTGTAAGAAAAATAAGTATATACCATGGACATGAAAGCCACATGTCAGAAAGAATTTTTTCTTATGTCAACTAACATTGCTCTATGATAGAAGTCTTTCATTTTACCATCTTATCTTAGAGTATTTGTTCTTCCCATGAGGAATATCTGATTGTGCTCTTCATCTGTTCTCTCACCAGGCACTTCCTTATGTGGGTAAAATCCCAGGAGGGATACATCAAGACAGGGCTGTATTCTTCCAAGGCACACTTGCTGCAGATGCAAAAGGGTATGCTGTCAACCTCAAGGAATTCAGTTACAGAAATCATTATGTCCAGTGTCTTGCTTATGTATTCTCTACCATTGTACGTTTCCGTATTTTGTACTTGTGTTACAACCTATAGTTGCAGTGGACTTACTTGGACTATTTTACCATTAGATTCACACAATATGCCTAACAAATTTAATCTAATTACTAATTTGAAGGCGCAAAATACCTGCTCATTGCAACACAAATGGTAATTAAAACAGATAAGCAAACAAATTTATTGGTTGCATTAGTATTTCCATTAATTACCAGCATCACCTAACTGGTCTGAACCCCTGTTGGCAGAAATTACACCCGTAAATGCTCTGGCATATTCCTATTAAGTTTGCACCAATTTGGTGTGGAGTGCTAGCTGTTTCAACAGCTCAGTAAACCAGATTTTGAGACCGCAGCCTCTTTAGCTGTGAATTATTTATGGTAGCGGCACATGCAGCATGTGCAGGCGATCCTAAAGTCCTGGCCAGCCTAATGGAAAACCTGTCAATTAGAGAATAATCTTTTCCCATCTGCATCCTGCTATGTTTGCCCATTCCACTTTACAAAATTGCTCAAGCTCTGTAAGACTGGATAGAGACTCAGGTTCTCAGTCAGCTTGAGGCCTTGGCTTTGACTGGGTCATTCTAGCACATACAGGTTCTTGGTTTTGCATCCACCTAGTTTAGTTTTGACGCTATTCTTAGGGTTGTTATGCTCCACCACAGTCTCAAGTCTCTTGCAGACTGGAACAGGTTTTCTTCTAGGACGGCCCTGTATTTGGCTTCATACATCAAGCCCTTACCCCAGAACAGTTTCACAGTCCATGCTAATGTAAAGCATCACCAGAATATGATCATACCTCCACCATGCTTCAGTGTGGCAGTGTTGTTCTCAGTGTAATGAGCACTGTTGGATTTCTGTCAAACATAGTGCTTTGTGTCAAAGCCAAAATTTTAAATCCTTCTAGAGAACCATTTTCCATATGTTTGTTCAGTCTACAACTCGTATGGCTGTAGCCTTTTTCTATTCTTTAAAAAGCTTGCATTGTGAAGTGCCTGGTCAGTGCTTGTCATATGAACAGCTTTTCCCATCTGAGCTGTGGATCTCCATAAGAATTAGTTTTAGTCTCTTGGTTCCTTCTCAGATTAATGCCCTCCTTCCACAGCCACTGACATTTGGTGAGCAGCCTCCTTTGGGCAGAATCAGAGTTGTACCATGTTCTTTCCATTTTTTTTTATTAATTTTTATAATAAATTTATTAATATTTTTTTTTTATATAACCAAATCCTCATTGCCACTCTTTCAGAACTTTGTCTCAGACTTGTTTTGATAGCTTCCTGGTCTTCATGATGCTGTTTAATTTGGGTATGGTCCTGCAACAGATGTATATTATATTGAGATCATATGAAACTTTAATTGCCCATAGGTGGACCCCATTCACCTAATTATGCCACTTCTGATGGCAACTTGTTGCACCATTATTAATTTAAGGGTCTCACAGCAACTGGGGTGAATACTTAAGCAATTCCCAAAACAATTACATTTTTATTTGTAACTAATTTGGCAAACTATATAGATTTTTTTTGCTCCACTTCAATATTATGGACTCTTTTTGTAGAGTTATCCCAAATAATTCCATGTCAGTTGCAGGTTGTAAGACTACAAACTTTGGAAAAGTGCAAGGGGCAAATACTTATGCAAGGTACTGAATACATAGTGGAACTATAGAAACATGAGCAAAAGTATATGCTATATACTTTTCTTTTTCTGAACAGCTTTGCAATAAATTTCAAAACGGGACCCTCTGATGGCGATGACATCGCGTTTCACTACAACCCTCGCATTGGTGATCATACCGCCCTGAACAGTTTCAGAAACGGAAGCTGGGAGACGGAGGAAACTGCACCTGATAAACCCTTCACCAGGGGAGAAGCCTTCCAAATTATTATAGGCATCAACCCTGAGGATTATCAGGTATGTGTTTTTTTTTTTTTTTCCCTTAATAATTTGCAGAAGATTGTTGTAATTGACAGAAAACTGTTAACATAATCAACCATACATCCTTTCTGCAGGTCTTTGTGAATGGTTTAAGACACTGCACGTTCAAGCACCGCATTCCTCTAGAGAAGGTTTCAACACTTGGCATTCGTGGAGATGTTTCTCAACTCATATGTGGTTTTATACATGTATGTTTAACAGTTTTGTACTATTAATGGCATAGATGCAACCTAATTATATGGTTTTCATTTATTCATTTATTTGTTTTTCTGCTGAAGCTCTGTTTAAAGAACGTGCTAAAAATTTTCAATTTTATCTTCAGAACTGGAGTACTACTTCATTCTTTACGGAACTTCAGAAAATGACAATCATAGAGTGTTCACCCACAAGCTCGGAATCCACACTTTTAGAGATGTCACATCCAATCAGCAGCCCAGTAAGTTAAACAGTGCATGAGATGTACCTAAAAGCTGCAAAATGTCTGGAAAAACTCTTTAGAGTCTACCGACTTACTCTATAATAACATGCAAAATTTTAATGTTTTCTAATATGTGCTCTCTCCAGGCACTTCCCTACGTGGGTGAAATACCAGGAGGGATTAAAGAAGACATGGCTGTATTTTTCCAAGGGTCTATTCCTTCAGAAGCCAAAGGGTACACTTTAAAATTCCCACTGAATGGAAATATAGAAATCATCATGCATACGTACTACAACCACAGAAGTGTGAAGAGTAAAAGTTAGAGTAGTGAACACATACGTGTTTGGTTTGCCTTACACACTGTAGATTAGAACACTTAAATCCACTATTTGGGCACAGATATTTAAAGAATATTTGTTTTTCTTCACAGATTTGTAATAAATTTCAAAACGGGGCCCTCTGATGGCGATGACATCGCTTTTCATTACAACCCTCGCATTGGTGATCATACCGCCCTGAACAGCTTCAGAAACGGAAGCTGGGAGACGGAGGAAACTGCACCTGATAAACCCTTCACCAGGGGAGGAGCCTTCCAAATTATTATAGCTATCAACTCTGATGGTTATGAGGTGTGTTTTTATGATAATTTGCATGCATTCATTTAAATAAAAGAACAACAATAAGCGCATTTTCCCTCTTTTTTGCAGGTCTATGTGAATGGCTTAAGGTGTTGTGCGTTTAAGCACCGCATATCTTTAGAGCAAGTTTCAACACTTGGCATCCGTGGAGATGTTTCGATCTCGATGTGTGCTTTTATTTATGTATGTAAACACTATCTTGTTGCCACCATAGCTAAAATGTTATTTTGTTCTGTACTTCTTTCAAAATAAATGCTTCATTATTTATTTATTTTATTTATTTATTTATTTTTTTGCCTACCAGCAATGGAGTACTTCTTCCATCTTTACAGAAATAACGAAAATCCAAAGCGAACATTCCTCAACCTCGACAACCGTCACTCTACAGGTTTCACAACCAATCAACAACCCTGTAAGTAAAACAGTAAGAGATGGTCAGGTATAACACGGGATATCTGAAACAAATTTTTGCATTCAAATATGTGGATACCTGACTGTGCATGTTGTCTTTGTCCCTTTCAGGCAATGCCCTATGTAGGAAAAATCCCAGTAGTGGTAAAGCAAGACATGGCTGTACTTTTTCAAGGGAATGTTCTTGAAAATGCCAATCGGTATGCTCTAACATTAGTCTGAGAATTGTTTGAAAATATTAAACTCCCACCACACTTTTTGAGGTTGTTTTACTTTTTTTTTCTTCACAGCTTTGCAATAAATTTCAAAACGGGGCCCTCTGATGGCGATGACATCGCTTTTCACTACAACCCTCGCATTGGTGATTGTACCGCCTTGAACAGCTTCAGAAACGGAAGCTGGGAGACGCAGGAAAATGCACCTGATAAACCCTTCGCCAGGGGAGAAGCCTTCCAAATTATCGTTGTCTTTAAATCAGAGGGCTATGAGGTGTGTTTCTTAAATTACTTCACAGTAATAATTTAATAAATAAAGGCTTCAAAGTCATTTAAAATATTTGCCATGCTCCTACAGGTTTATGCGAATGGCCTGAGCCACTGCACATTTAAACATCGCATTCCTTTAGAGAAGGTTTCTACAATTGCCATTCAGGGAGAAGTTACCATTCAGCTCATTGGTTTTGTTGAAGTAAGTAAAACACTTTTCTGCTTCTTAAAAATGTTTGATCTAGTAGTTCCATTAATTAACACATTTTCTATTTTTATTTCCATTAGACCTGGAAGAGTGCATAAATTAAAATGAGTAAAACACGTACATGGGGAGGAAGTTCCAGAGGCTGAAAAAATACCATCAAGTTTTGCAGCAGTAATTGTTTATTTATTTTTTTTATTTTATTTTATTTTATTTTTTTTTTTTTTTAAGTAGGTATAGATTTCAAAATTCTCTCCTTAAATTGTTCAATTTGCCTTTAACGTCACCACCTTGTTATCATTATGTTTTGGACAAACTATACAACTTGGGACCTGATGTGTCTCTACACTGGACATTTTACCCACCAGTCTGATCAACAGAAAAGCTAGCATTTTAATCCACACTGCCTCAACTTCCTTGTGAAGTTTTGGCCTCTTAAAGAAAAAAAAAAGTGCCTTTCAGACATTCTTGTGAAATGATATAATGTTTTCACATGGTCATAAAATGTTACATGTTTCCCATGTAACGTTTTCAACATTTATACATGAATTGCCGGGATAAAAGGGAAAAACTTTTCACCACATTCCAAAGTTTTACAATTCATTTATCTTTTTAATCCATAATTGAAATACTTTTTGGATACTACGCCATCTCTGGATCAGATATTTACTTAACTAACAATCTACAAGTTTGCTGTGAGGCCTGCTTGGATTCTTCTCTTATAACAGAGCAGACACACACACACACACACACACACACACACACACACACACACACACATATATATATTTGTCTATGCAAAAATGCAGAACGAAGTGATAAGGCCTTCCAGAAGATACAAATTAACTTCTGTGATGATTTTTGTTGAAGGGTAGCTTGTCTGGCCAACAAGCTACACTGGAAAGGTACTGATGCATTTAAGCTTGCATTATGATTCTCCATAAGAGGGAATCAAAGGGGTGATTCAGGGAACATAAAGTATCTTTTCCTGTACTTGTCTTATGTGCTAAGGGGCAAACATAGGCTAGTTAATACTTAGTCCTGTTTTAGATTAAAGAGTGCCTTTTTGTGTAGTATGGTGAAAACAGCTTCTATATTTGTCCTTTTTCCTTTTTCTGACTAACTGCTTAAACTGTGCTGAAATCTTTATTGGTTTAACTGATTCAGTAAATCATTTTACTGAATTTCTCTGTTCATTCTCAATAAATAAAGGGAATCTGAAAGTTCAGTCTCAAAGTTTTCTCTCCAAATTTCAGACAGTTTATATGTGCAGTATGAAAACCTACAATTTGGTGTGGAAACTTACATTTTTGTTCTAGCTGTAAAACACTGTAAAAAGTTCATATGCTTTCTCTCTGGACTAGGAAGGAACATAACACTAGAAAGTATGCTACTTTATGTGAATAAATGAAATTCATTAAAAAAAAAAATAAAATACACCAAGATTATATAGAAACAGAGCTGTAAATGAAAGAAAACATTTTCACAAAGGGAAACAAACATCGTTTACAAAGCGATCAAAAAGTTCCAAAAATCACTGTTGTAGGTCATGTAAATAACCATGCCACACCATATATCCCTTAATGCAACCTAAGCCTCTAAGCTTTTCTTAGAGATAAAAATTTTGTCATATCTGCAGAATGGATATTAACCATCTGCCTTCTTGGGGTGTTATAATCCACTCCGGTTTCCAAGTTTGGAAAGGAGAAAACTTGAAAATCAGTTGACCAGATAAAAGAATGTCATATGGAGGGATGTACTGACAAATAGTAGGTAGTAGGGTAGTAGGCTTGTGCCATATTAACAATGACATTTATTGGAACCACTGCTGCTTGACATAAACTATAAAACAATATATGATTTTGCATGTCATTCAAATTCCAAATACACACTTTCTGGGTGGTTAAAACATAAATGACATGGCTCTGAGGCAAGCACTGTAGATACTGTATATATACTCACCGGTCACCTTAATAGGGACACCTGTACACCTGCTCATTTATGCAGTTATCCAAACAGTTATCTTTATGCAACACAATGCCTAAAATCATGCAGCTACAGGTAAAGAGCTTCAATTAATGTTCACATCAAACATCAGAAAGGGGAAAAATGTGATGTCAGTGACTTTGATCATGGCATGGTTGTTGGTACCAGAAGGGCTGGTTTGAGTATTTCAGATACTGCTGATCTCCTGGGGATTTCACACACAACAGTCCCTAGAGTTTACACAGAATGGTGTGAAAACCAAAAAAAAACATCCTGTGAGTGGAGGGTCTGCAGGTCTGAAACACCTTGTTGATGACAGAGGTCAGAGGAGAATGACCAGACTGGCCTGAGCTGACAGGAAGTCTATAGTAACTCACATAAGCACTCTACCCTCTACCACAGGAGGGGAACCCAATGTGGTCTTCTGCCGTTGTAGCCCATCCACCTCAAGGTTCACTGTTTTGTGCATGCTGAGATGCTTTTCTGCTCACCACGCTTGTAAAGAGTGATTATATGAGTTTCTATATCATTCCTGGCAACTCAAACCAATCTGTCCATTCTCCTCTGACCTCTCTTATCAACAAGGCGTTTCCACCCACAGAACTGTCACTCATTCAATCTCTGTTTTTCGCACTGTTCTGATGATTGTTGTGGATGGTTCCACATGGATACCCTAAAGATGGTTGTGGATGGTCCCCCATGGATACCAGAGAAAGAATTCATGCCCAAATCTCACCTGATCATCAGTAGACTTGTATCTAAGAGCTGCCACTGTATTCATAAAGAATAATGCTTTCAGTGAACATCCTTTCAACAGAGTACTGTCTAACCTGGTCAACGATTGTGGAAGACTGATGATTTAAAATCCCAATATCCAGTGTGACCCAGAAGAGCAGAAGTTTCCTTTTGAGTCTGGTTCCTTAACAATAAATAATAAATATGAATAAATATTATAATAAATATAAATAAAAAACACAAATAATCCTACAATCTTATCAGAAATTTAGATCCATTATCACCTCATCATTCTGTAACATTCTTTTTCTACTTCACTTAAAACCATTCATATCATAACTCAAGACACACACATTTATTGATAGTTTCCCTTCCCACACATAACTAATGTAACTTCTCTTTCTCTGTAATGTAATGTAATGTAATGTAATGTTCCCATTATCTGCTATACCTGTGGTTTTCTGCTAATCACTTCTTATAGAATTGAAGAAGTCGTCTTTGTCACATACATTACAGCACTGTGAAATTAATTTGCTCACATATCCCAGTGATAGAGAGTATTCCCATGGGTGAGAGAGTGGTGATAGGAGCAGATTTTAATGGACATGTTGGTGAGGGGAACACAGGAGATGAGGAGGTGATGGGCAAGTTTGGAGTTAAGGAAAGGAACCTTGAAAAACAGATGGTAGTGGACTTTGCTAAGAGGATGGACATGGCTTTGGTTAACACTTATTTTCAGAAGAGGGAGGAACACAGAGTGACTTACAAGAGTGGAGGTAGGAGCACACAGGTAGACTACATCCTTTGTAGAAGAGGCAGTCTGAAAGAGATTAGTGACTGTAAAGTGGTAGTGGGAGAGAGTGTAGCCAGACAGCATAGGATGGTGGTGTGTAGGATGACTCTGGTGGTCTGTAAGAGGAAGAGGTCAGAGATAGTGATAGAGAAGAAAACCAGGTGGTGGAAGCTGAAAAAGGAGGAATGTTGTGAGGACCTTAGACAGAAGTTGAGGCAGGCTCTGGGTGGTCAGGTAGTGCTGCCAGATGACTGGGAAACTACAGCAGAAGTGATCAAGGTGACAGGAAGAAAGGTGCTGGGTGTGTCAACTGGAAGGAGGAAAGAAGATAAGGAGACTTGGTGGTGGAATGAGGGAGTTCAGGATAGTATCCAGAGGAAGAGGTTCGCCAAGAAGAAGTGGGACATGGACAGGACTAAAGAGAATAGACAGGAATACAAGGAGTTACAGCGCAGAGTGAAGAGGGAAGTGTCTGGGTGTCAGGAGTTCTGTGTGATAGAAAAATATCAGTGAGAATCAAGGGGAAGGTGTACAAGACAGTGGTGAGACCGGCCATGCTGTATGGTTTAGAGACAGTGTCACTGAGGAAGACACAGGAGTCAGAGCTAGAGGTAGCAGAGCTGAAGATGTTGAGGTTCTCTTTGGGAGTGACGAGGTTGGACAGGATTAGGAACGAGTGCATCAGAGGGACAGCTCATGTTGGACGTTTGGGGGACAAAGTTAGGGAGGCCAGATTGAGATGATTTGGACATGTTCAGAGGAGGGAGAGTGAGTATATTGGTAGGAGAATGTTGGACAGGCAGGAGGCGAAGAGGAAGGCCAAAGAGGAGGTATATGGACATAATAAATGAGGATATGAAGCTAGTGGGTGCAAGTGTTGAGGATGCAGAAGATAGGGGTAGGTGGAGAGTGATGATTCGTTGTGGCAACCCCTGAAGGGACAAGCCGAAAGAAGAAGAAGAAAAGAAGATCCCAGCTTGTTAGGAAGTTGGGGTCAGAGCGAAGGGTCAGCCATGATACGGCACCCCAGGAGCAGAGAGAGTTAAAAACCTTGCTCAAGGACCCAAGAGTGGCAGCTTGGCAGTGTTGGGGCTTGAACCACCAACCTTCATATCAGTAACCCAGACCCTTAATTGTTGAGCGTCCACTCTCCTTCGAATAAGAATTGCTATATCTCCTCTTTCAAACTGTCAGTAGTTATATATTTTAGGTTGTATATATTTTTTTTGTAGTTTATTTTATGCTCTGAAAGTGAACTTGGGTTTATGAAATGCACTATATAAATAAAGTGTATTTTGTTGCAATAAATAATACTAAATAATACATTTATTATTATTATTATTATTATTATTATTATTATTATTATTATTATTATTATTATTAAAAAAACCGAGGGTAACCCATGGTGGCATATGCAACTGGCACACTTTAGTAAGGTATGCAATTTGCATGCACTTTTGGGCAAGTGTCAACACTAGAAATAAGAAAAGAACACACCAATTAGATATTGCTCTGTTTATTAGGTCAAAAATATTAGACATGACAGGACAGAACTTTATGAACGCTGCACATTAAAAAAACAAGGCAGACTTGAAGTGCAGTGAACAACCTTGTCAGACGTGTCACAAGACCTACAGAGGACAAAATTAAGATATTACCAACCATTTCAAAACAGAACTCGAAGCCAACAGCTAAACAGTCCACCTTTTGATCAGCCCCAGAGAATTCTTAATACATAAACAGTAGGCATTTTGATATGACTTTTTGTGGGAGTAAAATGCAGTAAACCATTTAAAACAGTCTACTGTCAATATATTCCCTATCACAAATTTCTCATGTAGAAACCATTAAATGGTTCCACATGGGCAACATTTTTCACTGCTGATCTGCTGTTGCTCTTCCTCTTTCAAAGGTTTTTGATCAACTTAGGCTGAATTTGACTTGGCAATATTTTCTCACTCTTTCTTGCAAAAACATTCTAGAGCCATCAAATTGTAAGGGCATCTCCTGTGCATGGCCCACTTCAGGTCACCCCACAGATTTTTAGTTGGATTCAGGTCTGGGCTCTGGCTCGGCCATTCAAAAACATTGATCTTCTTTTGGTTAAGCCATTCCTTTGTTAATTTGGATATATGCTTTGGGGCACTGTCATGCTAAAAGGGGAAATTCCTTTTCATCTTCATTTTACTAGCAGACACTCGTTTTTGCACATGTTTTGCACTAAAATTGACTGGTATTTGTAGCTATTCATGATTCTCTCCACCTTGATAAAAGCCCCAGTTCTGGCTGAAGAAAAGCAGCCCTAAAGCATGATGCTGCCACCACCATGCTTCACCGTGGGTATGGTGTTCTTTTGGTGATGTGCTTTTTTTGTTGCACCAAATACACCTTTTGGAATTATGGAATTATTATATCTTTTGGAATTGGTCTCTTCATATCATGCCATTTTGCCACATAGTTTGGGGTGATTTATTTGTGCTTGGATTTTTTTTTTTGTGAGAAAGGGCTTCCGTCTAGCCACCCTACTCCATAGCCCAGACATGTGAAGAATATGAGAGACTGCTGTCACATGCAGAGAGTAATCAGTACTTGTCAGATATTCCTGCAGCTCCTTTAATGTTGCCGTAGGTCTCTTGGCAGCCTCCCTGGTAAGTTTTTGTCTTGTCCTTTTATAAATTTTGGAGGGACTTCCTGTTCTTGGTGATGTCACTGTGGTGCTCCATTTTCTCCACTTCCTGATGATGGCCTTCACGGTGTTCCATGGTACAGCTAATGTTTTGGAAATATTTTGCACCTCTCTCCTGATCGATACCTTTCGACAATGGGGGCATTGTACAGGCTTTGTAAGCTCTTTGCAGACCATGGCTTCAGAAGTCAAGAAGATGTGAAGAAAATCCTACAGAAACATCTGTTTTTTTTATTTGGGGTTAATCAGAATGATTTTATTGATGACAGCTGTAAGATAATTACTTTTTATCATGAAACTGAATGTGATTGGTTCTTTTTGAACACAGCCACATTCCCAATTATAAAAAGGTATGCACACTTATGCAACCAGGCTCTTGCAAGTTCTTCATTTTTCCTATTTTCCCTAAAATGTTTCTGATTGTTTTTACACTTAATTTCTATACGTTTTAAATTCACATTAAGGGTGGAAAAAGTTCTGACATGATTTATGTTGGTTTCATTTTTTTTTCTCAAAAACCTGTCATTTTAACAGGGGTGTGCAGATTTTTTCGATCCACTGTATTTAACAAATAATAACTATACGTATCTAATGTCAGCTATGCAGACATATGACAGATTCATATGTCGATTGTACCACCTGCTGTTTTTAATTAAAGAAAAAAAAAAAAAAAAAAGAGGATTACTCTTTTGCTCGTATTTTGAGTGATACCTTGTACCAGCGTACTCTGGTGTTAAAATGCAGTGCTCCTACACAAAATGTGCACAGGTTAGGAGGTCTGAACTCTGAGCTCTCAGTAAACAATGCTGAGGTTCATGCTGCTCCAGAGAGCAAGCTAGCATTCTGTCAATGAGGAAAGACTGGAGGTTTAATACCAGTGTTGAATTTTCCAATTTGTCAAATTTATCCAACATTTGTTGCAGCCTTATTCCTAACACTGAGAAAAATTCCCAGAGAGTGTTAAAATGTAAAATTAAAGGCCAAAGGTTTATAAGGGAGAGGAAAAAAGAAAAAAGGGAAAAAAAAAAAAAAAAAAAAAAAAAAAAAAAAAAAAAAAAAAAAAAAAAAAAAAAAAAAAAAAAAAAAAAAAAAAAAAAAAAAAAAACCATAGTTAATGCAGTTGCATTCAGGCAACACTGTTCAAAAGACAAGAAAAAGCAACTCTTTAAATGACACTTCATAATGCACCTGCTTAAGCTTTATCGATGCCCAGTTCCTCTGGGGTCGAGATGCCCAGCTCCATAAGGGTGGGGCGAAGCTCTTGAATCACATATGGATAGATCTCTTTATGGGGTCCAGACTTATCCTGAAAAGATGATTAATATGACAAGTTGTGAGTGAGGAGACAGAAAAACATATGCTTTGGAATATATAGAGCTCAAAGTGTATTTCCATCCAATACATGTGAACATGTATTACTCAGATCTTAATCACAATCTGCCCTCAATAGGGCCTTTCGCACCGCTTTAGTTCCAGAACTAAACTTACAGTACTAAAGTACTGGACGATTTTGCGCGAACTATTTCCCAGTACCATTTAAAGGGTTGCATTCGCACCGACAGTGGACACTAGGAAGTGACGTAAGCCGGTCGACAGCGACGTCATTTGTGTGCGGCGTTCAACAACGGAAACAAAGAACAACAACGTAAACAACCGGAGGATGGAGGACGCTGTGATCGGAGCTGTGTTTTTGTTGTGTCTCGCGGGTTTCACAATAATAGACATGGAATGTGGATGTATACGTAAAGAAATTGAAAGAACGGAAAGGAGGACTAAGAATCTCCAACGACAACTGGCAGTGCTACATTTCATTGAGGCTGATAGAAGCACAGAACGCCGTAGACGAAGTCTTCAGGTAAATGCCGTTTATAAAAGCTCTCAGTATGTTCTTTCACATGTAATGCTTACAAGTATAAAAATATCAAACGGTGCAGTTACAATTTATACACAGGAACGAATACTTAATGTGATATTACGAATTACGGAAAAAAGTTATGCACTATTAACAATCGAAATAAGTTGACACTACAGTACATTTACACGGCATTTTAAATCATGGCAGGTGAGGGCGTTTTCATACGCCTTTGGCCAATCAACGTCTACTCACGCCACGGATAGTACCAGTTGTGCTGGTTAGACCCTGCTCTGGAGTAGGAGCTAATTTGGTTCTCGAAAAAGGCAGTCTGGTACTAAAATCGCACCCAGTTCCAGAGGTGCAAAAACGCCAAAAAGTGAGTTCAGGTACTATGAAAAGTTTCCCGCGGTGCGAAAGGCCCTAATGTACTAAAGTACTATAACAGTCCTTATAAATACTAATGTCCCAATATATTGCTGCCAGACAAAATATGACAAACCTTTAGCAGTATATTAATATCAAAGACCTAATAAGGAGTGCCTTCAGAACAGCTTTAATCCTTCTTTGAATGCTGTCAATCAAGTCCTGAGTGATTTGTGGTAGGATGCTAGGCCAATCTTCAAAAAGAAAATCTTCCAGTTCTTTGAAAGATAAAATAGACTGACTATTTTGCAATCTGTGCTCAAGAACTTCCCATAAAGGTCCAATAATGTTTAAATTTGGTGACTGGGGAGGTCCCGGAAGGTGCTTGACTTCATCCTGGTGTTCATTAACCACTCTTGAATAATTTTCGCAGTACGAATAGGTGCATTATAATCTAGTCATGGGGGTCACAGTCCAGTGACTTCTGTGCCGGTCCCAAGGCCGGATAAATAGAGAGGGTTGCGTCAGGAAGGGCATCCGGCGTAAAACACTGCCAAATTTAATCATGAGAATCGGTACTCTGAATTTCATACTGGATCGGTCGAGGCCCAGGTTAACAACGACCGCCATCGGCGCCGGTGACCTACAGGGCGCCGGTGGAAATTGGGCTGCTGTTGGTCGAAGAAGTAGAGGAGGGAGGAGAGTCCGTAGACAGAGAGAGAAGAGGAAAGGTAAGAGTGTAAGACTGAGAATAGGAACTCAGAATGTTGGTACTATGACAGGGAAAGGTAGAGAGCTGGCTGATATGATGGATAGAAGGAAGGTGGATATACTGTGTACAGGAGACCAGGTGGAAAGGTAGCAAGGCTCATAGTATAGGAGCAGGATTCAAGCTGTTTTATTATGGTGTGGATAGTTAGAGAAATGGGATAGGTGTGGTCTTGAAGGAGGAGTTTGGGAGGAATGTTCTGGAGGTGAAGAGAGTGTCAGACAGGGTGAGGAGTCTGAAGTTAGAGACTGAAGGGGTGATGTTGAATGTTGTTAGTGGTTATGCCCCACAGGTAGGTTGTGAGTTAGAGGAGAAAGAGAGATTCTGGGGTGATTTAGTGGAGGTGATAGAGAGTATTCCCACGTGTGAGAGAGTGGTGATAGGAGCAGATTTTAATGGACATGTTGGTGAGGGGAACACAGATGATGAGGAGGTGATGGGCAAGTTTGGAGTTAAGGAAAGGAACCTTGAAAGACAGATGGTAGTGGACGGACATGGCTGTGGTTAACACTTATTTTCAGAAGAGGGAGGGACACAGAGTGACTTACAAGAGTGGAGGTAGGAGCACACAGGTAGACTACATCCTATGCAGAAGAGGCAGTCTGAAAGAAATTAGTGACTGTAAAGTGGTAGTGGGAGAGAGTGTAGCCAGACAGCATAGGATGGTGGTGTGTAGGATGACTTTGATGGTCTGTAAGAAGAAGAGGTCAAAGATAGAGATAGAGAAGAAAACCAAGTGGTGGAAGCTGAAGTGGAGGAATGTTGTAAGGACTTTAGACAGAAGTTGAGGCAGGCTCTGGGTGGTCAGGTAGTGCTGCCAGATGACTGGGAAACTACAGCAGAAGTGATCAGGGTGACAGGAAGAAAGGTGCTGGGTGTGTCAACTGGAAGGAGGAAAGAAGATAAGGAGACTTGGTGGTGGAATGAGGGAGTTCAGGATAGTATCCAGAGAAAGAGGTTAGCCAAGAAGAAGTGGGACATGGACAGGACTAAAGAGAATAGACAGGAATACAAGGAGTTACAGCGCAGAGTGAAGAGGGAGGTGTCTAAGGCCAAGCAGGAGGCATATGATGAGTTGTACACTAGGTTAGACACTAGAGAAGGACAGAAGGACTTATACAGGTTAGCTAGGCAGAGGGATCGAAATGGGAAGGATGTGCAGCAAGTTAGAGTTATTAAGGATAGAGATGGAAAGGTGCTCACAAGTGAGGAGAGTGTACAGAGGAGATGGAAGGAGTACTTTGAAGAGCTGATGAATGAGGAAAATGAGAGGGAAAAAAAAAAAAAAAGAGTAGAAGGGGTGACCTCAGTGGAACAGAAAGTAGATAAGATTAGAAAGGATGAAGTCAGGAAGGCTTTGAAGAGGATGAAGAGTGGAAAGGCAGCTGGTCCCGACGACATCCCGGTGGAGGTTTGGAAGTGTCTAGGAGAGGCAGCAGTGGAATTTTTAACTAGTTTGTTTAACAGGGTTTTAGAGAGTGAGAAGATGCCTGAGGAATGGAGAGGTAGTGCATTAGTGCCGATCTTTAAGAATAAGGGTGACGTGCAGAGTTGCAGCAACTATAGGGGGATTAAGTTGATGAGCCATACAATGAAGCTACGGGAAAGAGTAGTGGAAGCTAAGTTAAGGAAGGTAGTGGAAATTTGTGAGCAGCAGTATGGTTTCATGCCCAGAAAGAGCACAACAGATGCAATTTTTGCTCTGAGAATTTTGATGGAGAAGTATAGGGATGGTCAGAGGGAGTTGCACTGTGTGTTTGTAGACTTGGAGAAAGCATACGACAGGGTGCCAAGAGCTGTGGTACTGTATGTGGAAGTCAGGAGTAGCAGAGAAGTATGTCAGAGTGGTGCAGGACATGTATGAGAGGAGCAGGACCGTGGTGAGGTGTGCTGTAGGTCAGACAGAGGAGTTCAAAGTGGAGGTGGGACTGCATCAGGGATTGGCTCTGAGCCCCTTCCTGTTTGCTATGATGATGGACCAGTTGTCAGAGGAGGTCAGACAAGAGTCTCCTTGCACAATGATGTTTGCGGATGACATTGTGATCTGTAGTGAGAGCAGGGAGCAGGTGGAGGAAAACCTGGAGAGGTGGAGGTTTGCGTTGGAGAGAAGAGGAATGAAAGTCAGTTGTAGTAAGACAGTAAGAATGAAATGGAGGGAAGTGGAACAGTAAGATTACAGGGTGAAGAGGTGAAGAAGGTACAGGAGTTTAAGTACTTGGGGTCAACAGTCCAGAGTAATGGTGAGCGTGGGAAAGAAGTAAAGAAGCGAGTCCAGACAGGTTGGAATGGGTGGAGAAAGGTGTCAGGAGTTCTGTGTGATAGAAATATATCAGCGAGAATCAAGGGGAAGGTGTACAAGACAGTGGTGAGACCGGCCATGCTGTATGGTTTAGAGACAGTGTCACTGAGGAAGAGACAGGAGTCAGAGCTAGAGGTAGCAGAGCTGAAGATGTTGAAATTCTCTTTGGGAGTGACAAGTTTGGGCAGGATTAGGAATGAGTACATCAGAGGGACAGCTCATGTTGGACGTTTGGGGGACAAAGTTAGGGAGGCCAGATTAAGATGGTTTGGACATGTTCAGAGGAGGGAGAGTGAGTATATTGGTAGGAGACTGTTGGACATGGAGCTGCCAGGCAGGAGGCGAAGAGGAAGGCCAAAGAGGAGGTATATGGACATAATAAATGAGGATATGAAGCTAGTGGCTGCAAGTGTTGAGGATGCAGAAGATAGGCATAGGTGGAGAGTGATGATTCGCTGTGGCGACCCCTGACGGGAAAAGCCGAAAGAAGAAGAAGAAAAGAAGATCCCAGCTTGTTAGGAAGTTGGGGTCAGAGCGAAGGGTCAGCCATGATACGGCACCCCAGGAGCAGAGAGAGTTAAAAACCTTGCTCAAGGACCCAAGAGTGGCAGCTTGGCAGTGTTGGGGCTTGAACCCCCAACCCCCAACCCAAGCCAAAAGAAGAAGAAGAATAGGTGCATTATCATCCTGGAAAATGGGACTATCGGACTATGTTACCTGTTCCTGTAAAATTGCCTCATATTTGTTGCTGTTTGGTGGCTACAAGCATGCAAAGCAATCGTGGACCTAATGATTTCTGCAAGAAGGCTGCCTATACTATTATGGATCTACCACCAGACAAAGTCCTCACAAAAGCTGTGATTCTGAATGTCAATGTACACAAGTCTGAGTGACAGCATGTTGAAGTGCTGGACTGATTTCCAATAGTATACAAGATATGCCATACCGCCGCTGATTCGAAACAAACCTTACAATAGCTCAACAAACTAGCTAACTAAAGAGAACAGTGAAAAGTTTAACAAGAAACTTTTTTTTTTCCCCAACTGGAAGATTTCTCTTTCTGCCTCCACCTGCACCTGTCGACATGTGGACAGCTGTGACGGTATATTCTCCACCCGTTGTAGCAATTTATGGCTTTTATCATGTCCATTGTATCACATCAATAAGAGGTGCAGAAAAACCCACCTTTACTGCCTCTAAAATGCGGACTGCACTGGCCAAGTCATTCAGCCTTCTGCAGGCTCTCAGTGCGGAGTCGAGGATCTTAGGTTCAGGGACCAGGTCATAGCCGATCAGAGTGTTCACACCTAAAGATGAATTGTTTCAAAAAGAGAAAAAAGGCGCGAAAGGCTTTAAAAGGCATAATTCTATTCATTTTTGAAAATGCATACATAAAGAGTGCGTACAGTTAAAGAATTGTGGAGGATGGTGTCATGGACTGAACTGTTGAATAGTTAATTATTTTTTGAATAGCTAGCAAATACACACTTTGACAAACTGATTCAGCAATGTTTTAACTAAACTTTGCATCAGACCATATCACACCATGCCATTGTGGATATTTTGCTCTAACAGCACGCCCATCATGTTTTACTCCTCTTATAGCACAGGAACTTTGCCTATGAACAATCGGTCTTTTTAACCATTTACAGTTAATGCTGTGGAACATCCGTGAGACAACTTAGGTCCTGTTATAACTTACTTTATAGCTGCTATAAACTGTCCCTTACCAGCCTCTATTTTTTTCCTCTCTCTCCTGAAGTTAATGCATCTTGTTATAGAAAAAGAGCAAGAAACCCGAAAGCACAGAGTCTTCTGTCCTGAAGACTTTGCCATGGTGGAAAACTTATTAACCGTTACAACCTTGGACACTGGAGACTCGTTCTAATACATTATTATTTCTATAGTAACAACTAGGTTATAGGAATGTGTACGGCCAATACGTTTTTCTTTCTTTCTTTTTTTTTTTTTAAAAAAGTAAGACTTGTCAATCATGTGGCAGCAGCACAATGCATAAAATCAGGCAGATACAGGTCAAGAGCTTCAGTTAATGTTCACGTCAAACATCAGAATGGGGGAAACATGTGATCTCTGTGACTTTAACTGTGGCGTGGTTGTTGGAGCCAGATTGGCTGAGTTGAGTATCTCAAACTGCTCATCGCCTGGGATTTTCACAAACAACAGTCTCTAGTGTTTACACAGAATGGTGCACAAACAAAAGACACCAAGTGGACAACCGTTCTGTGTGTGGAAACGCGTCAGGGGAAGAGATAAGAGCAGTCAGGGGAAAATGGCCAGATTGGTTTGAGCTGCCAGGAAGGATATAATAGCTCATATAATCTTTCTTTACAACCGTGTTGAGCAGGAAAGCATCTCAGCATGCACAAAACATTGAACTGTGAGATGGATGGGCTACAACAGCAGAAGACCACATAGGGTTCCCCTCCTGTCACAGATTTACAGAGTTAAAGTCAGAGATTACACTTTTCCTTCATTCAGATGTTCAATGTGAACATTAACTGAAGCTCTTGACCTATATCTACATGATTTTATGCACTGTTCTGCTGCCAAGTGATTGGCTGATTGGAAAACTGCATAAATGAGCAGGTGTACAGGTGTTCCTATTAAAGTGTATGGTGAGTGTAAGTGTAATAAGCAGTGCTGCAAAAGCAATCCAGCTATCATCTCAACAACACTTTGATTTTCTGCTTTACCTCGGTACAAGAATAAAACATTCCAATCCCACTACTCTCTATTAAGCGGAACATTTTCGTTTTCAGACTAGAAAAAAAATAAATAAATAAAAAAGTCCCAATAGTCGCAGTTCAGAATGGTCTCTCTGTCTCCCATCATCCGCTTTTAATTTATAGCGAGTACAAAATGAGATGAGAGAAAGAGAAAATGTAGTGGTGTACATGACATGATGCTGGTTTTACAGGACTGATGCAAACAGATTGGCTTTATTTAATTCATTTAATCAAAGTGGATTTACGCCAGTGAATGACCTGGAATACACTTTACATTTACCTTTTCTAAGTTCCCAGTCATCAAGGTTGGGCTTGCTAAAGTAAGTGACCCAGCGAGCGTCAAACTCCTCATCTGTCTCTGCTTTGGCATGAGAGTAGCATCGGGAGGCCAAGGGGGCTGGGGGGGAAATAAATAAATAAATAAATAAACACAGCATTCACCTCTTAACATGCATTATAAGAAATATGAAAGAGGACCTGTCACATGATCTTGAACAGAACTGGATTCTAAAGTAGGGTTGTTCACGGTTTCACCATGGTGTATGATCAAAAGTTTACCTCACTAATGACTTTTTCAAAATAATGACAAAACGCATTTTCACCTACCTGTTCTTTTTTTTTTTTAACCTGATCAAGCTCTTTCTCTTTCCTTTTATGTCCAGCTGCAACTCTTCAAAAAATTCACAACCCCCTTCCTCTAAATCATACTACAGCGATCTTCATTTCTCGGCAAAGGGACGCGACTGCACTGAAAAGCCTTTCGGCTGTGTTTAATCTGCTACTGTTATAAACATGTTACACTGGTACCTCTGCCGCCACTCCTAGCATGTTCCTAACTTTATCATACGCGAAAGCTATCAAACACACAGAACATCATGCCCTTTCCTCTCAACCACTCTCTCTTTCAGTTTATAACAACTACAACATGATAAATACTGACAATCAGGCTCATTTATCCTTTTTTTTTTTTAGTAAAGTTGTGTGTAAACTTTTGCGCAAGCCAGATCAAACTTCCCGAATTTCCTGCCAGATTTACAAAAGTTTCGGAAACTCTGATATTTGTGTGCGTATCTTGATCATCTGTCAAGTTCAAAGCATGTTCCCGATACTGCTCATTTTCATTTAGTGACAGCTGGGAGCATGAAATGAATGCTGAGGATAAAAGCTGAAAAACAGAAGTGGAAGTTATCTTGACTCATTTGTACGTCAGTAAAAATAATGAATAATGTATAATATAAATAATAAAAAAGCGAGCACTAAACCTTCCATCATCAGAGGTATTTGTCTAATAGCTAGGTGCAAGCCTTAAACAAATATTCGACATAATTTATGGGATTGTGTTTGCTCGCTTTCTTTATTTATTTTTTTTTATACAAAATGCTCGCAATGTTACTCTTAGTCGCTGTCATAATGGACTAATATGAGAAGGTGTTTTTGATAGAGACTCCAAAGCACTTCTATAAATCGCTCTGGATAAGGCGTCTGATAAATGCTGTAAACGGAGCAAAAATAAACAATTTCAACTCGACAGTAGATCCCATATATAAAAGTGCAGTAATCCACACTAATGTTATGATCTGAAGTCTAATCAAGTCAAGGTTTACATTAGTTACATCACTTCCTATGCACAAATATACACACAAATCAGGAGCACCAGTAGGATACAAACTTTTTTTTTTCCCCCCGAATTTACATGATAATCATGAATACCATATTTCTTGTATAAACGCACATACGAATGAACCCATTCGTACCCAGCTTGATAAACAAGGTAAACAAGTTTATGGAAAGGCAAAGGTGATCTTTTGGTTTCCTTGTTTGTTATACACACAAGGACACGCAAAGACACTTTTGTAGGAAGATTTTCTAATGAGCTTCCCTTTCATTTTCACCACACGCTCGTGTGTTTTTAAAGGATGATTAATCCATGAAACCATGATATGTTTAGACTACGATAAAAACTTCACCTTTAAGTAATACCTTTATTCAAGAATAACTTGTAAAGTTGTGTATATATGCACTATAGCTAGCTCAGGGACAGTAAAGTGTACCAGATATCACTGATATTAAATTAACGACTTTAAAAATGAGCAAGTGGACATCACAAGTATAAAATCCATAAACTTCATACTGGCTGAAGTGTGCTCTTTCATTCCTACATAAATGAAGAAGTTTCATAAAAGATAAGAAGTTTTACAAGATCATAGGCTCTGTACATTATGATGTGTAAATAATAGCTGAGAGGAACTTGCTGTGGTTTATGATTGCTCGGTCATCACAAGGGCATGAACTCTATTAGCTAACATGCTAACTAGTGAATGTTAAGGGACAACGACATTATATTTGGACACAGCATAACTTGTTATTATGTTTATTTTATACCAAGCCAGTTTTATGGACAGAGACAGTTTTGAAAACTTTGCCTAAACCACTTAAAGTCCATTTTACTGACCGGCTAAAATGTAGCTTCTCTAGAATCCAAGCAACACCAGAGAGCAGCTAAGAACAACAGAAATGAATACATATATATTTCTTTTTTAAAAGGAATCACACACTTACCCGTACACTGAGGACCTGTTCGTGCTAAGCTCCTGATGCCGGCTGCAGAAACACGAATAACGGCAGAAAACATGATGATGTTCGCCTGCCGAAAGGTTAACTACTCGAGCACACAGGCTAAGGGAAGGGGAAGACACTGTGGTGTGCGCATGCGTGTAAAAATGCGGCGCGTGCGTAATGCGCACTCAGGAATGGCAGGCACGTGGAGGCAGAGACAGGACGCCGCAGTGATGGGGATGGAGTTGCCAGATTCGCCGTTTTCGCGTCAGATTTGTGGCTCTCGTTTTTGAAAATGCGGAAGCGGGTGAAAAAAAAAACAAAACAAAAAAAAAAACTTTGAACAATTGAGGGCCCTAAGCGATATCTTACTCAGGGCCCATATCCTGGGAACACTGGGGTGAGGCGGGAATACACACTGAATGGGATGCCAGTCAATCACAAAGCACACCATCCACACATGCATTCACTCTCATTAACACCTGTGGGCAGTTGCTCATAGCCAGTTGATAGCCAGTACCTGCATGTTTTTGGGAGGTGGAGGAAACCACAGAACCCGGAAGAAACCCACACGGACACATGGCATTTAATCTTACTAAATATAATCTTGGGTGGTACGGTTGCTACACCACCATACCACTCGATATTATATTTAGATTCAAATTTGAAGGAAATTGATTAATTGGTAGCTCTGCAGCAAGTAAGCTCTCTCATTTAGATTTCGTGTATTTTTATCGCAACCTCACATAGCGCCCACTAGCTCATGCATTTATATCTGTTTGCCTCTGTAAATTTCCTAAATCAGTCTAGGACACCAGCTACTTGATGTGTTGCGGCCTGGGACAGCCCTTCACATAGTCAAACTTTGACATTTTCACTATTGTTCTGACAACTATGGGTTTTGCTGAACTAATATGGTAATATAATATAAGTAATATGTTTCTATTTGCATGTATCTCAATTGCAAGTAAAGTTCTAGCATTTTAAAGTCTGCTTACCTCCAAAAGTGAAAACAGAGAAAATTGCGTTTAAAGATTTCATTCCATTTCCACTGAAAGATACCCCAGCTACCTCTACATTTATTAATCTAATCTACTTATGGATAAACATTATTAAAATTACCAAATTGTAAATTCATTTGCGATGGGAAATGAGTTATTACTTTGATTATCAGCATCATCCACATCAGTCTCATCACCTGAGGTAAAAGTCACTCGCAGCATTTAAACATAAACATCAGTGGGGAAAAAAATCACTGATTCATTCAGTCAGTTCTGTTCTGTTGCCTGAAATTCTTGTTATTAATGTCTTTTTATTAGGTCATTTTAACAATATTGAAACTTTTTCCGCTCTCGTCTCTACAGTGTGTGTAGGCACTTTTCTCTTTTTTCATGATGATTCCGTCACATAACTAGTATCTGATTACAACTGTCTTAATTAAGCTTATATCTCTCCGAGAATGTAGCTATCCAAGGACTCAATCAAATCATGAGAAAAGCTAGGTTTTAGACATCTATAGGCAGACTGACTCTTTTTACCGGTGCATTTGTTAAACTGACTCCTTACCCAACCCGATCTTTGCAGGCAGATGGCAAGGCAAGATTAGAAAGTAGCCTCAACAAAAGTATTTCCATATAATTTTGGTTAAATATACTGTATTTATGTTTCCATTACTAGAAATGTTAAAATATTTTACTGAGAGAAAAAATCAATTTTGGTCAAACATTGTTTTTTTGTCAGTTTTGATGTAAATTCATGTTTCCTAGAATTCAGCCATAGTGAGCACTCCGACCGCATTCAGAGCCATTTAGACCACAAAACATTTATTACAGGTAGTGAGGGAAGTGTTTGTTCCTTGGGTGATTTGTTAATTCTTACATTTGCCAACCGTATATTATGTTAATTCATTCATCTTCAGTAACTGCTTTGACCGGGTCATGATGGATCCGGGTCCCGGGAGGCAGGGACACACTCTGAATGGGACACCAGTTCAACAAAGGGCACCACACACTTTATTTGTTTATTTATTTATTTATCTTAATTTATTTAATTTACTTACTTACTTACTTATTCAGAAAGTACTGACCTACATGTTAGTAAGCTCTAAAAAGCAGTTAACTAACACCAGCTCTAATCAATTTATGAGGCAACAGAAATTTTTGTTTAATCAGTGCATAAAGTTGAGATTTAAAATAGTTCAACAGAAATAAAGTGAGCCAAGCAGCATATCTAGCTATGAATGAACAATATCTTCTCATGCACGTATTCTTGAAGGGCTCTGTCGCACTCATGGAAAGCCATCTGTTCAGAGAATGACAAAACGGTTATCTCTTAGATATGATTAAATAAGACACAAGTCACACCAACAAATGATTTCATTAATATTTATACTTGGATTTAGGACCTGCATTTATTGATCTGTGTATCTATTACGTTACCTCAATAGCAAATGAAATTAAGCTTCTCATTGCAGTTTCTGTTTTCCCAGACATTAGTCTTGAAGTTGTAAGCTCCACAGCTGTACGCTTGTGCTGGACATGCTGGCAGTGATTCTGGTATCCCCAGCAGCTCCCCACTCACCCAGAACCAATCTCCATTGATGAAATGCAGGCCGGTCCACAAGCTAGAAGCTTGGATCTGCTTGGTTTCATTTTCAGGCAGGTGTAGTTGTGACATAGAGGCCAAGCCAGTGTAAAGAGTCCTACAATAGTCAAGAGCCCCTTCCCATGTCTTTTTCTCCTTAACCAAGATATCCAAGCCACTATTACAATAGAAAGGTTGACTTTTCTCACACGCTAAATCGTTCCAGCCACATGGCATCATAGACACACAGTTCTGGACTCCGTTAAAATTATTTGGCTGCAAGCTGCACCACCTAAAGAAAATATTTGGCTGTCTATTAGACCAGAGCCAAATGTCTGAATTTATTGGGCTTCTGTATAGCCCAATCCAGCCTTGATCGAAGTTTTCTTTACCCATTTTAAGATTCTGGTTTTCCTCATCAGTTGTGATGGTAGCCAGACCTCCATAATTTTGTGTGCAGTACTTGTGAGCATCAGGCCAGGTCATTGTTGTAGAAAAGTAAATGTATCCTCTCCTCAGAGCTACAGTAATCCCACAAAGGAATGGCAAAAGGAAAACAGATGTTTTCATTTCTGCAGTGGTGTTTCTCAGCTATGTAAATCTTTTTTTTGCAGGTGTCTCACTTATATAGCTCAAGTTTCACGTTTTCCTTACATTTACATTCAGCTGCTAGGAAAAAAGGCTTTTATTCAAATCTATTTACAAATGAGATAATACATAATACAAAAGAGAGTTCACATCTAACCATGAAGGTTAGAATAATTGCTAGCACTCAAGAGGGCTTATAATCTAGAAATTTAGTCTCGCTTATGTTGGATGTATGTTAATGGCTAGCAATAGCAATGTACTAGTTATCGTTTGAATCAGTATAACCTTATCTGTAGGTATAACTCAGTAATTGTAGATTAAGGAGATGGCTTGTTCATAGTCACCAACTGCATCACAGGATGGCAGGATCTGTAGGGAAGCAGTATTTGCCTTTTTAGGACATGTAGTGTTTCCGGTTTTGGGAATGATGATTAAACACTACTATATAATAACTACTCATCTCTATCATTTTTGGGACCTTGTCGCCACTGGTTCTTAAAGAGATATTTGTCTGTAAATCAGGATGAATTGTAGATCTGGGTAAGAAAAGATTGGGACAAAGAATAATATGGACGATTTGCATGTAATTGCATGCAAGGGCAAAAGATTTCAGGAGAAAGGTAGATTAGTGTGTCCTTACCAAACAAAGAGTCACAAATTTCTGCAACATTTTTCTTCCCTCTTTCAGCTGCTCCCATTCAGGGTCACCATAGCAGATCACCCATCCGCATATTTTGATTGTGGCACAAGTTTTACGCCGGATGCCCTTCCTGACGCATCCCTCCCCATTTTCCAGGCTTGGGACCTGCATTGGCTCATACAACCGTCTAGTGGCGCTTCCCTGATGAGGAATTGAACCTGGGCCATGGCGCTGAGAGCACCGCATGCTAGCCACTTGTCCACCAGGGAACGAAACTCCTGACTATCTTGAACATTTGACTGTGACATGTAAATATTTTAAAGACTTTTCACTCCAATTGTTGTCAACAATATCATTTGGAACATGGGGAGGGTTGCATCAGGAAGGGCATGTGAATGGGTGCAGCTAAAAGAGGAAAAAAAATGTTGCACGAGTTTGTGACTCTTTGTTTTTTGCCTTTTTCCTTAAATCTTTTGCACTGAATTGCCCATATTATTCGATACAAGAACTTCCAGTTCCAGTCCCAATTTTTCTGACCCAGATCTGACCCAGGAATGGAACCCAATGTGTGTCTTCTGCTGTTGTAGCCCATCCAACTCAAGGTTTGATGTTTTGTGCATGCTGAGATGCTTTTCCGCTCACCATGGTTGTAAAGAGTGATTATTTGAGTTACTATATCCTTCCTGGAAGCAGATCAGCAGTTTCTGAAATACTCAAATTAGCCCTTCTGGCACCAACAGCCATGCCATGGTTAAAGTCACAGAGATCAGGCTTGTTCTTCATGCTGATGTCTGAAGTGAACATTAACTGAAGCTCTGGACCTGTATCTGCATGAATTTTTCATTGAGCTGCTGCCACATGATTGGTGTGAATAGATATCTGCATGAATGTGCAGGTGCATAGATGTTCCTAATAAAGTGGATGGTGAGTGTATTTACTAAGTATGAACATGAACTGGATATTCAAAACCACTACACAAACTTACAGGTCTGTCACATGTCACCTAAGTGAAGCTTGGATTTGTCTGTACACTTAGATAAGTTTAGTTCATTCAAACCATTTTAAGAAAGTGATTCAATTAAAAGAATAGTTTTTGTTTTTTTTGCTAGCCACTAATCCACCAGGGAACATCCTGCAAAATAATGCAAACTAAGGCAAATCATGTTCTCGCAGCTTCTTTAAATATTTCCGACTGTGTCCGTCACTGTGGTTTGGGGTATTTTGCAAGCCACCTACAGTATGTTTGAGATTAAATAAAACTGTACTATAAAGCCTTATAAACCTGAGTTTTAAAGCATAATTCTTTTAAGGGAATCACTTTCTTAAAATGCTTTGAGTAAACTAACCTTATCAGAGTGTACAGATAAATCCAAGTTTCGCTTAGGTTTTCTGTGACAGACCTGTAATTTTGTGTAGTGGTTTTGAACATCCAGTTCATGCTTAGTAAATACACTCACCATCCACTTTATTAGGAATACCTGTACACCTGCACGTTCATGCAGTTATCTAATCAACTAATTAGATAGATTGTGCAGCAGCACAATGCAAAAAACATTGCAGATACAGGTCCAGAGTTCCTGGGATTTTCACACATAAGTCTCTAGAGTTTACACAGAATGGTGCAAAAAACAAAAAACATCCTGTGTGTGGAGGATCTGCAGGCTGAAACACCTTGTTGATAAGAGAGGTGATATCGTAAATAAGTCTATGCTTATTTAATCAAAGGTAGGGCCACAGGCATTGAACTGAAGTTCAACACTGCTGTACGGTGGCTTCCATATTCAGATGCACACAGATGGCTATAGAGCTAACTACACTGTGCAGTGAGAGAAGGTTACTGCAGATGACGAATTGGCACAATAGTTTTTTTCCACATTAATGAATTCGACTGGATGCTAAACTGAAATGAATTTTCTTGGAAATGTATTTAAATAAGAGTACAAAGATTTCAATATTACTTAAGTAAAGTATAAATATGCCAATATATAATTACTCAAGTATTTTCCACCCCGATAAAATTGGATGAGAAAAAAACATTTTTCCATACGTGCTGTGTGTGTTTTCAGTATTTGAGTAAATCTAACCTAGAGTTCCATCTACAATTCAATTCGATTCAATTTTTTTGTATAGAGCTTTTAACAATGGACATTGTCACAAAGCAGCTTTACAGAAATATATTAATTCAGGATATAGTATGCCTCAAAAAGGCAAAATGAGACATCTCTTTTGCCTCCCTAGAAGGCATGTTCTTCTTCTCATTTAAAAAACGCACATTGAGGTAAGTTTCACTAAATTGCTAACATTAACTTACCATATTGAAGTATGCTAGCCTCTTGTCTTTGCTAATTCCAAGTTAGACTAACATTGATTCCAGTAGCTGTAACATAATTTCCCTAGGCAACAAGTCAAATTTTAGCTAATGTTAAATATTGGTTATTTTATTTTTGATTGATTCATGAACAAACTACACAGAGTTACTCATACATACAACATGCAAACTTACCGAGGTTGGACGATGGTTTCAGGCAAACTGGCATAGTTCCTTTAAAATGAAAATCATCTTCTAACAGTTTTAGATAAGTAACAAAAGTTACTTTTCACATGAAAACATTACTTAGACTTTTTTTTTTTAACTTTTAATTTATTTTTTATTTTATTTGAGCACAATTTTGGCTGGATACTAAGTTTGTTTTCTTCTTCAAAGAGAAAACTTACATTGGTGAGATCTCCATGGATTTACATAGAGATCTGTGACCTGTTCATTGTGTGCTGACTTATGCAAAAGGGTTTTTTTGGCCAGTGTTTGTGAATGTGCATTTTTTTAGATAATAATAGCAATTTCTGTCCAAAATGTTGCATGAATGTTTGACGTTCTATAGTAGAACAGTACCAATAGCCACTCAGGCCTGTAACTGTACATGCCACACTTTAAAGTAGCTTTTTATGACCTTTATGTGTTCTGACAGAGCAAACAAAAGACGCATTTTCTTGGATGCAGGAATGTTTTTTTTTTTTTTTCACTTCGCATGTCAAATGTGCTGGAGTGGAAAATGACGTTATTACAACTTGCAAATTACCACTTACAAGGCTCCACGAAAGCAGCATAAATACAATGGGTTTACCACAAGATGTTAACCATTAGTAAGCTTCAAAAACAGGAAGACCAGATTAAAGATGCCAAGAACATTAAAAAAAAAAAAAAAAAAAAAAAGCCTGTACAGTTCTGGAACAACTCCTGTATACTGTGGTTGACAACTAAAATAACAAGAACTTTGTCAATGTCCAAATATTTATGGGCTTGGCTGTATAACCTATGAAGAGTTTCTGTGTATTATGTAATTTATTTATTATTCATACATAGAGGGGGGCATGGTGGCTTAGTGGCTTAGTGGCTAGCACTGTTGCCTTGCCCCCTCCAGGGTTGGGGATTCAAATCCCACCTTCACCCTGCTTGCGTGGAGTTTGCATGTTCTCCCTGTGCTTCGGAGGTGTCCTCCAGGTATTCCAGTTTCCGCCCCCATGCGCTGCAGGCTGATTGGCATTTCCAAATTGTAGTGTGTGATTGTGCCCTGCGATGGGCTGGCACCCTGCCCAGGGTGTGCCCTAAGTCCCCTGGGATAGGCTCCAGGCTCCCCCGCAATCCTGTGTAGGATAAGAGGTACAGAGAATGGATAGATTCCTACACTGATTATTCTAAATATATAGTAAGTAAAATATACACTTATACTTATGAATACTCAAGGTCAGTCTCTTCACCACAAGATGGCAGCAGTGAAAAGGTATTCTGTGGTGCTTTGTGATTTTTTTTTCTCCTTCTCAATATAGCCTACACAAAATAATAGCGTTGACCTCCATTTATTGCAATATGCCTAAATATGGTACATGCTGTTAGCTTATTAGTTCATCATTGATCAGAACTTAGACTGTTACATCATATTTTTCAACACGAATTACTCCCTTAACTGCAATGATTAATTCCACATGCCAGAATTCCAGTAAAGCTCTCGGACTGGACATGGCCAGACATAAAGTCAAACACAGCTCCCTCACATTTTATCCACGTTTTTAGTGACATCCTTAATAAAGAGATTTGTTGGGAATGCTTTCTATGAAGGCCATGTGTATAATAATCTATATCTGCATTCATAACATGTTATAATAACTGGCAGTAGACACACACACACACACACACATATATGTACATATATATATATATATACACACACACACACACACACACACACACATATATATATATATATATATATATATATATATATATATATATATATATATATATATATATACACACACACACACACATATATATATATATATATATATATATATATATATATATATATATATATATATATTTATATATATATTACAGAGTACAGTGAAATAAATTTCTTCACATAGCCTTCTTCTTCCACTTGTTATGGAGTTGGGGTCAGAGCACAGGGTCAGCCTGTCATGCAGATAGGGTTCAGGGCCCAACAGTAGCAGCTTGGCAATGTTGGAAATTGAACCCCCAACCTTCTGGTCAGTAAATGTGTTGCACTTCAAAGCAACATAATGCATTACTAATATAATGAATTGTTCATATAATGCATTATAAATAATACAGAGAGTTATAGATAATGTCAGAGAAGCTCAGTTACAGAATTATGTTTAGTTATAGACACGCTCAGACCTATTTCTTATTGTGTACATATCACCTCACCAGACATTATATTACTTTTTAATGCATTGTAACATGTAACAAGATATATTTTAAAAATGATAATTAAACCTACATCATTTACAATACTACATTTCTTACAATTGCCTCAATCCCAAAATTGCACTGTAAGTATCAGATAAAACACTGAATAATAAACTGTTGACTATACAGACATTGAGCAATAAACAATGAATAATAGACTGTTTAAACTGAAATGGAGTGTCTCTGCTATGCGCATTATAATGTGTTACAAACACAATAAACATTGCCATAAAGTGTAATGTATTTTCATAAATAATTATAACAAAGTGTATAATGACATATGAAAGCATTAACATGTTATGAACGTGTTCACAGTTCATTATATATATATATATATATATATATATATATATATATATATATATATATATATATATATATATATATATATGTATATTGCCTTCATAGAATGTGTTAACAAATTGCTTTTGGTAGTTTGGTGTATCATTTTCCCTTTTACATTTCAAATGATGAGTTTAAGAGGTCGCATTAAGGTAAACTCCCTATCTAAACATTCATTTACATCTATTCATACTGAATGATTATTTCTCCAGCAGAGTGAATAGTCAATTAGTCTTATTCTGTAAAAAGAGAAAGTCTTATTCTCTTAGAGAGAGAAAGGGAGAAAGGGGAAGTGTGAGGAAATGAAAGACAGAGAGAGAGAGAGAGAGAGAGAGAGAGAGAATGAGAGTGAAAAATGGCCCCCTTGGCCTGTCCTAGTGAGAGAGTGAGAGAACAGTGCCTTGAGCAGTCAAACACTGGCTGTAAACATCAGCCCAGTAAATATTCAATTTAAAGGATTTTCAGATAAGAGACTCTGAAAAATTGAGGCAGTGGCCATTCTTCTAGATAAGAAAAGACTGCACCATCTGGAAGGAGGAAGATAGCAAACTACCACACCATCCCAGAGCCCTCAGTCCTATCCACTAAAGAAAGAGAGGGAGAGATGGAGAGCCCAGAGAGGGAGAGAGAGAGACAAAAAAGTGTGCTTACTGTTATCAGGGGGTCACCTGAATTTATTTTCAACTGTGGAAAGGCCATGGAAAGATTGGCTCTGCAAACATTAAATACAAAAGAATCTATCATAGGTATGAGTGTTCTTCTTCTTCTTCTTCTCCTCCTACTACTACCTCTTTCGGACTTCATAAATGACTTTACAGACACAAGCATCAGAGCTTCATTAGAACGTTTCATGATTTCTTAGTGCTTTTATAGTATCTTCGATATCTAGCTCACAGATATCAATCTCATCACGAGTAATTTATTATGTATGTTATCTGGCTCTGTAATTAGAAACTATTTATATATATATTTTTTTATATTTATATCGTTTGCCTCACTCTCTGCAATGTACGTTATTGCAATGTACGAACTCAAAGACATTTATTTTAACCATCAAAACGTGTTTGCTTTTAGAAACGTTCCTTAATTATTAATAACAAAAATGGTCAGTGTATAAGATAATAATTGTAAATAAAATCAAAATAATTTAATTTGATAAGTGTTCTCCTGAATGAGATATAAATATTCTCTGATAAAACGTATACCTACTTATATATATATATATATCCACTGTATGTATGTGTGTATATATATATATATATATATATATATATAATCAGAGAATAATGTAGGGGGCAGCCATGGCCTAATGGTTAGAGAGTTGGACTTGCACCCTGAAGGTGAACCTGAAGGTTGCGGGTTTGAGTCTCAGGCCAGCAGGGATTGTGGGGGGGGGTGAATGACCAGCGCTCTCTTCCACCCTCAATACCACGACTGAGGTGAGACCCTTGAGCAAGGCACCGATCCCCCAACTACTCCCTGGCCGCCGCAGAAAAAAAAAAAGGCTGCTCACTGCTCCGGGTGTGTGTTCACAGTGTGTGTGTGCACTTGGATGGGTTAAATGCAGAGCACAAATTCCGAGTATGGGTCACCATACTTGGCCACACTTCACTTCATGTATATATATATATATATATATATATATATGTATATCAGCTTTATCTTATCAGCTTTCGTTATATCCAAAAACACCCTTTATGATTAGTGCAAATTTAGTACAACAAGTGTTTTTGAAAACTGTTATACATATTTGAAACACACTAATATCCTTTATCCACCCAAAAAAGTGATTAATTTGCTGTGCATTGCTGTGTAATTGGAATAGTCTACAGTCTACTGTCTACCTCATTTCTAATTTATTTTCTACTAAACTCATTTCCTCAGCTGTACAACTTTGCTGCCCAATCTGTATCTTAAAGCTATCAGCTGATGTAAGGTATGTGTGTGATAGAAACTGAGGCCTATATAGACAACATTTTGTGCAGGGTGAAAGCTGTTAAGTCAGCGATAAACACTCACAGATAACCTTTAGCCCTTCCCGAGTACTCTAAAGTTTGTTCCATTTGAGTTCTTTAGCAAACGCAATCACTTCACACTCCTAACCCTTGGTTCAGCACAGCACTTTCTTTCATTTCCCGAGCTGAACAGGGAGGTTAATTGTATGTCTACTGAAGACAATAGAACCTCAGGAAACCATTAAAGACCACTCAAATACCACTCAATGTTTCCAAGAATTCCTTTGTATTTCATCCATAGGCCAAGGAAACCCCCTAATGAGACTGCAAGTACACAGGCAAAATTGGATCTCATTGCGATGTATTGTACAAATCCATTACATGGGTGTAAGCGATAAATTAAATGCATTAAGTGATCTTCAAGCCTCAGAGATTTTCGATCATAAGAAATATCCTCAGGTTACATTTAAAAAATGTATTATAAAGTCACTCATGGTTCAAGAACTTCACTCGGATGAGATGCCCCATAGACATGTTGTCATCTTTGTCCTAAAATGATGAATGTCCTATCTTAACACCCTGTATCTATAACCACTGCAGCAAAGTCAGTTCTAAGAGCATGCGGGCTTTCATCTGCCCCAGGAAACTTTATATTTGATACCAATCAAGAAATATAATTCTATTTATTTAGTTAGTGAGATTGTATGCTACATGATGATAGGTGTGGATAGGAATGACACTAATATAAATTTATTTACATTCCCAAATGGCACTTTCTTTTTAATTCTGTCTTTTCTATTTAGCCTTTGGCATTCAGTTGGAGTCATTAGAAAACCACAGGATCATCACATCCATGCATAATCTTTGCATTATTCCACCCCACCCACCCCAAAAGAACAGTATCTACATTTTCTAAAATATGAACAATAAAACTTATTCTTGCGTTCTTGTGCAAATAATTTATTTGCATGTCTTCATAATTTATTGTCTTCGTGGAAACAACAAATTATTAATTTTTTCGTTTAACATAGTATTCATTTTCTGTCTGTCATTATGTTGGTGCATTTACAGTGTTATAATAGTGACAGCTCACCTACAAGTCTACTCATTCGTTTATCTTTATAGTTTCCTTTTTTTTTCCTTGTGATGAAATCACTCATGGTGTGGTGACGAGTTCAACAGTGCACTTTTATGCAAAAGAGTTTGTGCCAATTAAATAAGGGTAATTCAGATGTTAATTATAAAACAGACGACTTTTGACATTAATCAAATCCACAGAAACATTAAGGAAGTGCCCACCCACAGTGAGCAGAAAGAAGTGGTGGCACCATATGATGATTTGCAAGCGGACATATACTGTAACAGAAGTGATCAGATGAACTCATCCAGTCCATCTCAAGGCTCGACAGATACCATTTCAATCAGGTAAAAGCACAATATATGATATTATAATAACACGTGCAAACAAACTACCTTCAGATTTTCTTTGCAACAGCTTTGCAGTTTCAGCAAGTGGTTCTGATCTCCCCATTAGCCCAAATGCTTAATTTATAGGGATTTCGCCTTGAGGACAGAATCTTTTTGACTGTGTTTCACTCGGTATGACAGTGTAGTCAAATTGCCTTTTTCCTGCATCACTACACACTGCGTTACTATCTTGTCTTTCCTCCCAGAGAGTGCTCTGCATCTCAGGGGGCTGATATCCTGGCTCAAGGGGGTTCAAAGGGTCCTTGGAGAGAAGGATACTGATAGATGGCACAGTCCTGTGGACGGTCATTTTAGCACTGCCTCCTTCCTGACTCTCCCACACCTCCCGAACACCTTTATAGCGCAGCTTAGTCAGCTGGTGGAGTCCACCCACTTTCCTCTTCATTATTTCGACGCAGGTGATGGTTTTGGTGACTGCTCGGCCCGAACCGGTGAACACCACCTGCCTCAGGCCGACCTGTTTGCTGTTTCCTTCTTCGCACTGCATCCGTGCCATTGCGAAGCCCATCAGGTTGCGGATCTTGCTGCCTTCTTTCACTCGCATCTCCAAGACGCCTGGGAGCAGCCCTGGAAACGGGCATGGGCTATCATCCTCTGTCCGACACACTCTCTTAAAGCCAGCCGCAAGACCCTGCTTCAGGATTGGGCTGTGGGAGGGCAGGGCAGGAGGTGCAGAGGTGTGGTGAGCAGTAGTTGTCTCACCCGGGAAGGATAGATGCTCATCATGCGCGGTGCTCAGATCCATAAGCACACTTCTTCTGTGTCCTCAGTAGCTTTAACCAGTCAAGATGAGTCTCTGCAACGATTCCAGCCATAAACGCCTGGAGCATGTGCATGCTGCAATCATTCCTGCATTTCAGATTCCAACTAGCTCATTGATTTCTCTATGTTAAAAAAAAAAAATTCTCTCTCCAAAGAAGAACAATCTAGTTGTACTTAGTTTATCATGAGCAATAGTGATTACACTGAAAAACATTAATGGCTGTAAACATCACCCAATCAGTTAGGTGCTAATAAGACCTCCCAAAACTGCTTGTCAAAGAATTCTAACAAACAAGGACAAAATCAAACAGCAATTTCAGGCAGAACTGATTTACAAGATCTTAAAGTAGTGCTGCAAATTCCTCCATCTGCAAACTGAAAGATATTACCTCTTCTTTAGAGTCCCGAAGACTTGCTAACAAAAACAAATTTCATGCTGTGATCTTCTGATGAACTTTAGAACCACTCCTCTTGTGTGGTTCTTCTTTCTTCAAAACTGAAGTCTAATTACAGGATATTAGCCATCATTTAGGCAGATAACTCTCATTTTATCTTCAGTAAAATTTTGGTCAAGATGCAACTTTACTATTTTGTAGTGCCCTCTGCTCCTCTTCCTTGCTCTCTTGTCTTCTTTTCTCCTTGTCTAAAAACCATGAAGCAGCATCTCTGACTGAAATATCGCTTTCTTCCTTAGTCTGCTGACAGGTTCAGGCTTGGTTGGGACCGCGTTCTCTTAAGTGACAAAGTCAGCACTCCAGTCCCTTTCAAAGATGCAGAGAGGAGCAGCACTGGTACATAAATGCGACTGGGGGAGAGTCTGTACGAGTTAGTGGGGGATAGGCGGGGGGGGGGGGGGGGGGTGGCTCAAGACTGAAATATTTCATCCTTCTTAAAGGTACAGAAGCCTCCTTTGAAGGAAAAAATATCTCCCTTCAGTAGCTAATTCACATTGGTTAAAAGTAGGAGTCTATTCCTTTAAGACCAAAGGCACAGGTTTAAGCAACTTGTGTCAATCTGTTTAGAGGACGTTCCAGTGCATGTGCTCAATGTACATGACTCATTAACCTGCAGCTCTGAAATAGGGAGTCAGTCAAGCTTGTAAAAGTGCAATTTCAGCGGGTGTAACAATGAATGAAATTATCTCACTTCTAATTGAAAACATCCTTCACGGGCCTGCTGAAAGTCAGGGCCATTAAATTGCACTGTACTTAGGCTTTTTCTCCTTGTAGATGTCTTTGCGCTTTACTATTTGCATAATGCACTGTTAATGTTTTCAGCACAGATATGACCTCCTTGGGAAAGTTACCAGTGTACAAGACAGATTCTGATATAAAGAAGCCATCTAGGGACGTGTAATAATGTACCTCATTGAAGTGTTGAATCAAATGGTGTCAAATATTTTCTGGTCCTTTGCAAGAAAAGTTACACATTCTTTGCGCATGCAAAAAAACAACACCATCACAACCACCACGACCACTAATTACTTTTATTTTGTTGTTGGTGGTAGTGTCAATAATAATAATAATAATAATAATAATAATAATAATAATAAGGTGTAAAGAAGTGCAGCTCTGTTGCTGTGTGTGTTGTTCACACTGCTGAAAAATATTTTCTTCTCTTTAGGCAGCCATGAATGTTAGCCATTTTCTAAAGCCAGCATGGTCACATGGCTCTTAATGCTCAACCAATCACTGCTACAAAGTGGGGCCAAAGAGCATGGCATCCTGTTCTGTGCTTTTCTCTGTGATGTATTATTTTTGCATTTGTGCTGTTCTTCTTCTTAATTTTTTTTATTCATACTGCTTTTGCTTTTTTAATCTGGTACAAAGTACAAAGCATATTCCCAACTCAGCTCATTTGCATTTTATGTCCACAATACTCCATAAACGGTCAATCATACACAGGGCTGGAAACATAAATGACTACTAAACAGTGAAAGAAAAGCCAGACAGGAAGAAGTGGAAGTTATTTCGACTCATGTCTATGCCAGTAAAAACAGTAACAGCACCTGAAAAGGTCAAAATCTAAAGACAAATTACAGAAAAGGTGAATTAGTCGAAAAGAAAATGGTGTGACATGAAAAAATCTTCACTGTTCTACATTGAACGATGTAGTACAAATTAAAGATGTAATAAAGATCTACAGAGTGTCCCAAAAGGTCTCCATACATAGGGGAAATTAATACTTTTTAGCAAAATAACTTTAGTTACAAAACATCCTCTACATGATTGCCATTTCTTTGTAAATCCACATGGAGTTGTCTCTCCCACTCATGATGAACTCACGTTAACTCATCTGGTGTTATGCATGTAATTGCACGTCCATCGCAGCCTTGTGACAGCTTCCCGGTCTAGCCATGAGAATCATTTCAATATGTTCTTCTTTTGTCAAAGGCATTCTTAAAGACTGTCTGGAAAAAAAAAAAAACTTTATATATATAAACTAAGCATGAAAAATTTTGGAAGACATTTTGCTAGAAAGTGTTCATTATCCCCATGTATGGAGCCTTCTGGGACACACTACTCTGGTGATCATTGACACTAAGGCTTAATCCAATTTCTACCCCTTAGCCCTTCCCCTTTCCCCTATCCCTCCGTTTCGCGTGTTCGCGTGAAGGGGCAGGGGTGTCTTGATTCTCTTTTGGTTGGAGGGTAAGGGGTAGGGATAAGGGCCAGATAGCCCTTCAAACTAAGATTTTTCGGGACCACACTTCAAACGAAGGGGTATGAATTATCTCAGCGTAAACCGGCTACAGTGGCAACATGGCTGCCCGAGCAAACAAAAAGACCCACAAATGTAAGCATTACTGACGTTAATAAAGATTTTAATGAACATAAATCATTTGTTTTATGTTACATTCAATTGTGTGTTCATATTTACGGTGATGTAAACTGCTATTTGAAAATTTAAAGTTGGTAAAAAGGGTCTTGGAAGATGTGCTGGATCTAAAATGTTGCACAACATTAAAAGAAGGTGCCGTGGGTTAAAAAATTAACCCGGTCTTTAAACATCTCATAAGTGAGACGTATGCTAAATCTTCCGTCATCTGGGCATTTGTTTACGGCTTACAGGTCTGTACAGACAGATCAACACATCCTCTGTTTATACAGTAGCATTTCTTTTGTCATAATTGATGGTGATTAGTTTTATTTGTCTTAATTTATGGGTGTGTATTGGCTCGCTTATTGTATTTTCCATATTCGATAATTAATGCCAATGGCTGGTTTTCACAAAATGTTCTCGATGGTACTCTTAGTCCATCCAAGAGGATATATTTTTGATAGAGACTCCAAATCATTTCTATAAGTCACTCTGTATAAGGGCATCTGTAAACGTAATAAAACATAATAAAACATAATAAAAATAGGAAATTTAAACCTCCAGTGCAGTATTCCATGTGAATTATATGATTTGGAGTCAATCAAACAGGGCTTACATTAGTCTTCTAATCAATAAATTTACACACACTCAGGAGCATGAGTTGGACATAAATATTTATTCCCAAAATTACATGGTTTTCAAGAATACCAGACTTGCTGTGTAAACGCTTCTACAAACAATTTACGAATAAACGAGTAAATGAGGCCCATTATATGTTGTGTTCCTATGAACTTTCAAAAAAATATTCATTTATTCATGTCTTCAGTGATTGCTTTATCCTGGTCAGGGTCTTGGTAGATCCCAAGCCTATCCCGGGAACACTAGGAGCAAGGCGGATGGGATGCTACTCCATTGCAGGACACACACACACACACACACACACACTTACAGCCAATCCACCTACCAGCATGGAAGGTGTGAGGAAACTAGAGAACCCAGAGTAAACCTACATGGGGAGAATAGGCTTATCTGTTGACTCAGATATTTTTAGCCAAATTCTATTTGCAATCTCTCTCTCACTATCTCTCTCTCTATCTCTCTCTCTCTCTCTCTCTCTGGCTCAGTTATCTTGTTAAAGGCTGATCAGTGGAATTCCACAAGTTTTATCATTTTGTCATGAAATTTCTTACAGTTTAAGTAGACTGATTGTTCAGTCATGTGTGATGACAGTATATTTGATATGTACATCTGCGTTCTCTATTACGGACTGTTACTTAGTGGCTCTACCTGCACAGACGGCTATAGTCTCAGGCCACTCTCTAGGGGACAGCTGGCTTAGTCAGCCCAGGTGATGGACAGGTGGGTAAATGTGTAAAGGCAGTCCAATCAGTCTGAAACAATGAGCTGTCTCAGTGAGATAGAGAGAGAGAGAGAGAGAGGGAGAGAGGTATTTACTACATTTACTATTTTCACAACTTTGTACTATTTATAGTCCATTGGGTAGGGGAATGAAGATACATAGCCAGACCAGAGTAATTCAATTCCTCAGTTAAATATTGACCACATGTGTTATTATTGAAGTTAGATACCACAACTGTCATAGCTATTAATCATGTTTTTCATTCATTATTATATAATTAGCGCTGTCTCACCCATCACTCCAAAATCTCCCACAGGTGCTCAATTCGGCTGAGATCTGGTGACTGTGAAGGTCATAACGTATGATTTACATCATTTTTATCCCCAACAAACCATTCAGTGATCCCTAATGCACTGTGAAAAAAAGGTGGAATTATCCTGGAAGAGATCACTCCAATCGGGAAATAAATATTTCATTATGGGTTAAAGGTGATCAGTCAGAAGAACTTTATTGATTTGCAGTGACAAGTAGAACCAAATCATACCAGCAAAATAAATAAATGTCCTCCTAAGAGGAGGTCTCAATAGACAGTAATATTACATCGAGTTTGGACCAAATGGTTTTGAAAACCCCACTGCACCAACAGATTTCTAGTGGCAGACCCCCTGTCGCTGGTAGTTGCTATTTTTGTAGTACAGACACAACCAAATTAGCAGGGTGCCAACATTTATACTGCTTATGCCTGTGTTTCAATAGCTCAAATCATTTCAATTTTTATCCTACCTTTGATTTTCTGCATGTGTGTATGTGTGTGTGCGTGTGTGTGCAATATCAGGGTTTTATATCTGATTGTGTCTTAGTTACATGCACTTTGTCCAAAGAGGTATACATGTCAACAAGCTTTGTCATTAATTCCCAAACAGAGCAGGATGGCGGGGGGCGATGTGTAGCAGAGTGATCATTCGGCTGTTTGGGAGAAATTACCCTCATCATTCATAAAGATATGCACAGCTGCCTGAGGGGAACCAGCACTCTCTCTCTCTTTCCCTCTGTGTCTCTTTCTTTCTCTTTATTTCTCTTTGATATCTGCCAAGTAAATGGATAACACCACATTACTTTTGCAGCATGTTCCTACACAGTGACAGAATTAATCTGTACAAAAAAAAAAGCTTTAGAATGATAAGAGGGGAGTGAATCTTTCAGTGCATATGCAATAAGACTGGTTTAAATATCTAATCATGTCAACTGCTACCATTTGTGGTCCAAATCAGCAAAATGGTATCTATCCAGAGTAGAGAAAAGAAAGTGAGGGAGAAGAAGAAGACGAAGAAGAAGAAGAAGAAAACCAAGCTGAAAACCAAGGTATGTTAAGGTTGATGTTGGTTATTATTTTATTAGTGCCGCTATCTCTATGAAACCTTGTTAGCTAAGGAAAGGCTGTGGTTAACATAGTGAGCTTGCTAACTCTTGGTAGCTAGGTCACGTTACAAAGGCAAGACTTCACAGCTATTATCATGTCCCACTGTTCTCAAACAAATCTACATTACATTAACCAATATAGCATGAACGTTTGTCATATTTACTTTGTTGGTTGGAGAGTTAACACTAGCTAGCAGCAGCTAGAATTAGCTATCTCCATTGATTAAAATTATTTCAATAAGATTAACATAGGTAGCTAGCTAGGTAGCTAACCGTGCTTAGCTCAGTTGATAAAATTCATGATATTTTGCTAGCTGGCTATGTTAGCTTATGGTGGTGGGAGTGGTTTATGTCATATTTTGTAGTCTATCAGTTAATTTTTGATAGCTAGATGGCAGTTCATTCTTTAGAAAGAAAGAAACATTTGTGAACAATGTTAGCAATATCAAATGATAGCTAAACATATCTTTATATGCAGGTTTATCTGTTTAGTTAATGTGACACCAGACAAGAAGTCTTCAGGTTATACATTCTGAAATCATGAATTTGCTTAAAAGTGATGTCAGTTGCTCATTTCCTTTTACCTGTCTACTTCCTGGTTTGGTCTTATATAACAGCAAATGTCTTCCAGTTGTTCAATGCAGAGTCTTGCCATTCTTATGAGTTGTCTAATTTTTGAGCTGTATTTCTGTGCTTAGACCATGTTTCTATGCCTTGTTTGACAACTCTTTGGATTCCCCCTGTGTTTTGATGTTTATTACCACTACTGTGTTTGACCATTTTTGCTTAATGACTAAGATTTTGGATTGAGATCTAATAAACTCTATACATGGTTCCTAATTTCTTTGCTGAGTCTGGTTTGTTAAATGAGCTTTTATGCCAGTTCTGGCTGGAATGTTAAAAAATGTAGCTTAATGGCTACTCTGTGTTTCATTTGATTATTTAAATTAAAGGGAAAAAAATAGTTTTACATTTTCAATCAAAAATTTGGAGTCAGTGTAAGTTCCTGGAGCCTGCATGGCTGAAGATCAGTTCAATAAGCTCCCCGCAGGTTATTGTGAGAGAGTATCATTCTATCACACACACACACACACACACAAACATGGACTCAGGAAAAGTAGCCATAGTCTTTTTTTCTGGATTTTCAATGAAAAGTTTTGTTCACTGACAGCAAAATAAGAGACTGGAGAAGCAAGTAATACCTTCAGCCACAAAAACAGACAATGTGCATTTATCATCCACATGACAGCTTCACAAACTTCAAAACAAAACCATAGAATGTGTGTGTGTGTGTGTGTGTGTGTGTGTGCGGATGTGAGTAGGAATGTGTTTATATGTCACTCGTTGCCTTGTCTTCAAGGGCAAATAAAATTCAGAGAACGTACCAGGCAACAAATATCAATAATCATTCTCCCATCTAGTGCTGTCACCATTTAGGCCTTTATGAGCCACTCTGACGCATCTAGTAAAGAAAAGAAAGGAGAGTGCCAGAAAGAAGGATGGGGGAATGATAAAATGGAAAATGGGAAGAGAAAAAAAGGGGTTGCCTGGAGCAGAAGGGGTGTAATTAACATGCCATAACTCCAGAAACACCTCTGTCTCATTAACTCTCACTCTGTGACTCTCTCTTTTTTCAATTTTTTTCCTGTTTAACACTGCAATGCAGATGTGAGCATTGTACCCTGGCACAGGGAAAAAAAAGTGTTTATTATGCAGTAATGTTGTAGGATACCTTCATATTTGACAGGAGTTTGACTGCAAAGATTATCCCAAAATATATCAGAAATTCATGATATTTCACAATATTTTTTGCATTTCAGAGTTTAATCTGAATGAATTTGATCAAATTTGATAAGTGAGTCATCTCCAAAGCTATTTCAAGCATCCGCTGAAAAAGCTCTCTAAAAACATGGCTTGGTAAGCAAATGAATACATTTAAACAAAGCGTGATTTGCATTCTCATTTTCTAAATGAGCTTGCACACTGTTGTTACCTCTGAATTCACTTAAACACTTCTCTATAATTGTTGTCGTTATCTGTTAATGGCAGCTGCACAGACAGCCTCTCTTCCGTATGAGCTCTGCTATCTCTAATGGAGTTTATTGATAATTTCTGATAAAAACAGACTGTTAACACAGGATGCAAAAAAGGCTTACATGCAGATGAGAAGTGGTACTGTGGACTGGCTAATCAGTGATTGATTGATTGATTGATTGATTGATTTATTATTGATTGAATATTGGTGTCTGGCAGGTTAATGAGTAATTTGAATTTCCCTGTATTTTAGTGTTTTTTAAACTATAAACTATACAAAATCTTCAAAATGAATCCTGTATTCATAATGCATTATTCAGAATTCTCAGAATAATTCAGAAATGTAATTCGTAATGTGTGTCATAATGCAATACAACATTAAGGTCTATGATGTTTTAATGAACAGATGATTATAATGTGTTACACAACCTGACATTATAACGTCCTATGCTTTATAAGGTATTATAACTACTTATAAGGATTTATAAAAGTTTATGCCAGTCATAATAAGGTAATATGCCTCACATGTTTTCTAATTTCTGAAATTCTAAAATTCCTATACTAATATATCCACTACTTCTAAAAACATATTTTTCAGTGTATCAAAACAATGGGAAAATGTCACAAAACACAGAATATTTGGCTTCATATTAAACATTTGGTGCACATTTGTACCTGTGATGCTATTATCATTCAAAGAGAGTCAAACATACAGTATACCTTTCAACAGAATGCTTTCGTATTGTGTTTTGATGCATCTCACTGCCTTTAATCTATGTTATACTTAACACGCAATTATGCATGCACATTTTTTTTCTTTGTAAATCAGCTACAGCAGGCCAACTACCTGGAGTACTGTTTATCTGGGATTTTAGCGAATCAGTACCTCAATGTTTAGACATTTAGCCAATTCTATTGAGCATGGGTCTTCTGCTATTCAACAATATTCAGACTGAAGTTTTGTCCCAGCCCTTAGCATGGCCTTTTGCACCAGCTGTGTGCCAGACATTAATGTCATCATTTCAGCAAAGCCAAACATACTAATGGAAACTCATTTCTCCTCTGACGGTACTAAGACAACCAAATGATGTTGTTTACAGAGACCATGCACAGGCCGTTGGACCACTTAGCAATCTGTTCACTTGAAATGAACATGTTATTATGCAAGAGTGGTTCTCAATGCGATTGTTTATCGGCCCCAAGACCCCCATGTAAAGACTGTCTATTCAGCATGTTACCAGATGGATAAAGGACCTTCAGAGAGATGGAGAAACACTGTGTGTGTGTGTGTGTGTGTGTGTGTGTGTGTGTTCGTGTGTGTGTTTCTCCTGCAGTGCCTGTTCTTATTGGGTCACTGCTTCCTCCGTCATGCTGCATAGAGGAGCTGGGTCATCAAACTCAGTAGGAAACCTAGGAAATGTCAAGTGTAAGTGTGTGTGTGTGTGTGTGTGTGTGTGTGTGTGTGTTTATATATCTTAGTGGGGACCAAATATACCCACAAGGACAGGAATATCTGATAGTTGTGGGAACATTTTTTTTTTTTTAGGAATAAACCTTACAAAACCATATAGTTTGTATTTTAAATATTAAAAGAGCCAAAGGTTTCCTGAGATTAAACATAGGGTTAGATTCAGGTGTCATAATTCATATTTAATAATTCATAATTATTAATAATTATGCCAGTGGAAGATCCTCATAAAGGTAGTAAGATAAACATCTTGTGTGTGTGTGTGTGTGAGAGAGAGAGAGAGAGAGAGAGAGAGATAAATTCGAGTGATTTTGTACATATAACCCTGGTGCACATTTTAAACATGAACAGCAAGTTAAAAGTATTTTTCAATAATGGTATCCATAGAAAGCTGTAGTACAGGACGGAGGTGAAAAACATGACACATTTTTACAGGACTGAGCCAGATTTGTCCCATTTTTAATTGCATTGGAGCGCCAACCGTGCATAAATCCCTCCTAAATCCCTGCTTGACAATAGAACTATAATTGCAGGAGTGTAATTGCGTGGCAATGCTCTGCAACTGTGTGTGTGTGTGTGTGTGGATGTTCATCATTGCTCTATGTGTCTACTTACAGTGAAGCCCTCACTAATTACAACCACAGAAAATATGGGGTGGCAATTATCATAATGCAAAAATGGGGCATAAAGAGGGTCTGCTGACATTCGATTTAACACACCCCCACTGCTGACAGAAACTCTGGGTCTTTCTCATCAAAACTGAGGTTACAATTTGCAATCAGCTTTAAAGGGCTATTAATGCCTCAATTTTTTTTTAACAGATTCTTGTTAGTAATATAATACTTCAACTGACACCTTTGTCAGAGATATTGGATACAGCTGACTGTTAATACAATCTACTTTTCATTTTTAATTGCAAGAGTTTAAGAATTAGGAATAATGGTGTTATACATTCTTGGTATTATTGTACACATCACCACATGGGATACATGTGATTGGGAAAAGTGTGGGTGGGAATGATTATATAAAATTAGAAGGTATGGGTGGAAAATACATCAGATCCCCTCTTTTCCCAGAAAAACCAAGTGTGCAGCAGTGGCTCAGTGAAGTGACATTTTCAAAATAACCTATGATTCAATTTGATTATGAGAATCATTCAATCTATTAAACTACACTTTATTGATGATCAGAATCTCTGAATCTATTAATATCGTAACCAGTTGAAGATGAGAATCACTGTAGTCTAATACTATAATGCATTAATATTCTACTTTACTGAGGATGAGATTTACTCACGTAATTAATACAATAATCTATTTATACTGTACTTTATTGTAGATGAGAATTGCTCAATCTAACAATGTTGAACAAGTAATTAATACAACAATCTAGTAATACTGTACTTTATTGAGGTTGGGATTTACTCAATCAATTTATACTGTACTTTATTAAGGATGGGATTTACTCAATCTATTAATACTGTACTTTATTGAGGATGGGAATTACTCAATGTGTTTATACTGTACTTTATTGAGGATGGTAATTACTCAATCTATTAATAATTTAACGTATTAATACTGTACTTCATTGAGGATGAGAAGCATTTAATCTTTAATACTGTGCTTTACTGAGGATGAGAATGACTCAATCTATCAATACTGTACACTACTGAAGATAATAATTATTCTATTTATTACTACGCTAATCTCTTGAAGATGAGAATCACCAAGTGCTGATATTTATTTTAGTTGAGGATGTGTGTCGAATGGAATTAATGGAAGAAGGCACCTCTTGACCTGCTTTGAAAGCACACCTCTTGAAAGCACACTGTTCATTTGGTCCATGATCCACCAGCTAGTGGTTCTTTCACTTGGGCATGCTCCTGCACATGAACTGGCCCATGAACCATGGCTTTTATAATCTACTCATGTTAGGTCAAGGTCATGAGATGATGACTTTACTATTAGTACATGTCTAGAGAGGCAAGCTCTCAATCTCACACTCACTCATATTTATAGTTTAACTGACTGCTTTGTTATTACTGTTTGTATAAATCCTGAAACTTCCTCAGCATTTTTTCCCTTACTTTCTTTCTTTTCACTTTTTGTCTTTCCTTGGATTCTCCCTCATCAGTAAGTCAAAGCATGAATAAAATCATTAAAACACAGACCCAGTGCATGTAAATTCAAATAGTACATGTTTCACGCTTTATTAAAAATCTAAATAAAAATCTCTTGGTTTGTCACCAGCATTTTGCATAAAACATCTAACAGCATGATTATAAATTGGTAATGTTAACTCCTTTAAATTGCAGCTAAGAACCCTAATGCATATTATTTAGTACTAATATGAATTATACGGTGAAATGTATAAGAAAAAAAATGCAGCTATTAGAGTGAAGATTTAAATATGGACCTGCCAAACACAATTCGGCTTTTAATCGACACAAACCTGATATGTTAAATGATAAACTGAATGTTGAGGAATAACAGTATACACTTAAGCTAGCACATGACTTAATGTTCCTTCTCACATTAGCATTCATATGCCTTGAATAAAGTGTGAAATCCCTCTCCCCTCTTTCTTGTGTGTTAGACTGTTGAATGGTATTTTCTTCGCATGAAGGAACTTTCTGCTGATGGACTCAAAGCCCCTTTCACTGATCCAAAGAAGTGCGCTCGCCTGTGATTGGTATTGGAAAAGCATTTGTCATAGCAAAGCCACACAAAAAGGACTTTAAATATGAGGCAATCGTCTTGCCGGGCATAGACTTTAATGCTACGTGTATGTGTTTGGACTCCTAAGTGGTGCGGCTGCTGGATTATAATGGTAATCAGAGATGAGGCCAAAACAAAGTCGGCCCTGAAAGTGTGGCTTTCTCGCACGGGTATTGACAAGGCTTTCTCACACTGGATAAAAGCTATAATTTAAAACTCATCTGAGGTTCAGCTCTCATTATTTGATCCATATGCTCATTTCCCAGCTTGTCAGTGAGGCGGCGGGTGCAGAATGAAATCATCTGTGTGTGTGTTCACAAAGAAAGCTGTCCTCTAAGGACTGAAAATCCTGACTCTTCTTATTATAGGCCATCTCCAAGCTGTGCTTATAAAAAAAAAAAAAAAAAAAAAAAAAAAGACGCCTTTAGTTTTCCACCATGGGCTGCGATAAAGCTGTTGATTTCCTTTGCTATAGCACATCACCATACAGTATATCTTTCCCAGCCTCTGCAATAGATCTTCACAATACCGTAGGACACAGAAGGTAGGAGTGGGTGTGTTCTTCCATTTTGAACCTCCACTATAATAAGACCTTGTCATGGCAAAAGCTTCTGCTGCCAAAGTGCCTCCTCAAATAAGCACCTATTGTGAAGTTGCGGCAGAAAAGAGTGCTGAGACAGCCATCATTGGTGGCGGAGAGAAAAATGTGGGTGGTGGGCGAGAGAGAGAGAGAGAGAGAGAGAGAGAGAGAAGAAGGATAACAGAAGTGCAAGGAAAATTGCAGCGTGATTTGCTGTGTTAGACATTCAAGCATCGCCTCCACAGCACACTGTTCTTTCTATTGTCCTCCACCACAGTAAGGAATCGCTCTCTTTCTTTTTCCCTCTGTCTTCTGTACTCACATTCCCCTCCTCTCTCTGTCTCTTTCTCTGCCTGCCAGTTCATCAAAGCAGCAGGCCCTGTGATTCAGAACATGCTAAGCTTGAGCGAATAATTGATCAAAGTGAAAATGAAAACAATTGGCTTTGTGCTGCGGCAAGAAATGAAAGTCTATTGAGCCTCAGGGCAGTCGATCTGAGCGTGTGGAGTTATGTACCATGACCAACTCATTCCAGTCTTGGTGCATATAGTATATTTGAACCTACATTAAAAGTCGAATTTTACCAAGAATAACAAATGAATTCTGCCAAAAAGGCACTGAGAAAATTAATCAATTTGAATCAAAATAATATAATGTATATAAGGGAAACCCTTTCTTCAGTACTTGTGTATAAATCCTGCTTTTACATCAGTATTATATCAGCATGTGGCTCATTACACCAGATATTACTGTTTTGCAATTACTTCTCAACTGTTCTTCATGCTTTCATTTTTTAAACTTAACTAAACAGATAATATATCAATTCACGTTTGGTTCATGAAACAACGCTGTCTTTATACTACATTTAAGTTCAAACCTTGAATCACCATACCTACCTGAATGCTACCTGAATCGTTAATGGAACAATACTGTTATATATAATATATGTTAATATAAAGGGTATAAGGGAAATCAGAACCGATGTGTGGCAAAATTTACACTTCACATAACACTGATGTGAAAGAGAGAGACAGAGAGAGAGAGGGAGAGAGAGAGAGAGAGAATATTAACCAACCTTTTGCTGAAAATTTGCGAAAGCATATAAAATTACATCAGTGATGGACTTGCTTCTCATTCCTGCCTCACGCATAGTCTTACTGAGATAGACTCTGAATCCGCCATGAATTATACAGGACATGATTAGAATTGTAATGCAATGCTCAAACATAGTACAGTAACTCAGAAGTTAAAGAATCTTAAAACCCTTAAGAAAACATACATAATAAATATTCAACATTAACAGAAGAAAAGTCAGACTTTTAAACTTTCTCTATTATTGACAGTTGAACAGATGAATTCCACTTCCCTAAACTATACCTTTCCTTGGCAGTCATGTGGTACCCTCATTTGCACTTTAGTAAATATCTTTCACCTGGAACTGTGAATATAATCTACTTTTAAAAAAGATTTAAGGCACTTAAATAGTATACCATTGTACGTTTAATTACTTTTAAGAATGAAGGTTTAAAGATACACTATATTCACTTTCCCAGATACATACTTTCACGGTTTAGTGCATTAAGTGCTCATACATGCAGCCTATTGTTTTTCCAAAATGCTTTGGTCCAAGTGACCTAAATATTACGCCTATACAGTAAGCTGGATTTGACTGAACATCACATGTTAATGATGAATATTCTTAACTCTAGAGTAGTAACTAGATTAGTTTAGATTACTAAGCGTACGACTGGCACATTGCATGTCTGACATACAATATGTTTGTTTCTTGGTTTCTGTTTCACATGGTACTGCACCCATGTTCAAATAATGGGTGTATAGCCTCCTCTTTCCTTGTTTGTGTTTACTAGGGACGTATTGATACTAATACTGGTAACAGGAATTGATCAAATACCATGCTCATTTAGTCATGTGCTTATATTTGATAGTATGTGACGTAAGCCAAGTGTATGTTGTTGCATTAATGAACAGATGTCACTAAATTACAGCAATCTTGATGTATTTCATGATTGAGGATCAAAGCAAAGCAGACTGCAAAATTGTGCTCTGTGAAAATATGAAGAGGAGGAACCACAGCATCATCAAGTACAATTCAAGGACTTTAATCCAAGCCTCTTTATGGTATGGTATCTTTAATAGAGAACAAAAAGACAGCACGTGAGTGTGCAGAGAACTTGTTGTGTGTAAGAGCAATTCAGTTCTGTGAGCACTGAGACACGTACACTTCCTTCCTCCTCTGTGCAAGCAAGCTACAATTCACAGCACCTTGCATTCGTTTTTTTTAATGACCAAACTCACTGATAATGCTCTGTGCACTCATATGGGCTGCCCAAGTTCTTGCTATTAAAGATTTAAATGCGATAACATCTTAAATATAAAACTCAGAACAAGGAGTTCATTGCTAGCAGCATAAGGCATAAACAGAACTAAATAAGATGTTTCATGAAACCCCGGATTGAATAATATTAAGTAGGTTACTGATTTGGTATCAGTATCATTGAGTACCAGAAAACATGTATTCATACTCATACTCATACTTGGTCTGAAAAAAAAAAAGTATATCAATGCATCCGTAGTGTTTACATTCATTTGTTTCTTCTTGTGTTCATCTTCACGCACTGATGGCACTTTTCAGTGCTATAAGAGGCCACATTAGTGCCTAATAATCTCATTCATTAACATGCGAGGCTGGTTTCGAACCAAGCACAGGAACGAACACACAGACAGACCTGAACGCCACACCCTTTATTCTTCATCTTGTCGGTCTGTTGGCTACGGATGGCTGATTCTCTCTCCCTTTCTCTCTCTCTCACTCTCTGTCTGTTCTACTGGCCATGCTTTAATTACTTCATATTCTCTCGCACTAATGGAAACCATGATGAAACTGATTAGACCGCAGCCAGGCCTGAATAGAGTCTCAAATGGAGAGGGGGTAAAGAAAGAAGATGAGGAGAGATAGAGGGAACGGGGGGGGGGGGGGGACGGGGACGAAAATATATTACTCTTCTGAAATTTGTTTAAGCTTTAGTCGGTATTCCTTCTGTTTTACTTTCATGCCTTTAGTATGAAATGTAGACGTGACTCTGCACATTCACTGTTGTATAAAAGCTATGACAAACCAGACTGAGAAGGTGAAATAAAAGATGAATTGGAGAAGGGCAGCGAGAAGGATGGCTGAGGTTCTTTAATTCTCTCAGCACGTTGCTGCCGTTGGGGCAAAGGGAGACGATTAGCTGTGATGCAGCCAGCAGTGTGATGGGAGGGCGAGGAGACGACAGGGCGAGGGGCAGCGAAAGAGAGATGAGAAAAGAGAGAAACATTATCTTCTGTGTTGCTCGGAGGGACATCCATTTTGACATCACACACATACAAACACACACACACACACACACACATAAAAACACAGAGAGATAACACTATACATTAACTGTTGCTGACACATTAAATACACATACTGAACAACACACTAGTATTCATGTACAATTCATTTGTCAAATCTTTCCCTTCTTTTTATATTTTATTTTATGGGTATGGATATACTACTCAAACAAACATCACCCTCATCATCATCATTGTGCCGCACTCCTAAATTAGATACCGAAACATCGAAAACATTCTTTGAAGGCCATATGTAGTATACTGACATATGAATAAACAAAAGCGCATTTAAAACACCAAGCATCGACATGAGGACCTGCTGTATAACACTGTTACATGACAATCATTACACTGTAATAACACTTTTATGTATCTGTAACTCTATTATGTATAGCTTTTTATGACTATCCATGACAATGGCCATGACACTCTAATGACATTGAGTTATGTATATTTTATCTGACCCTTAATAAAGTTTAATTTTATTATTTATATCATATGACTGGGTGATGGTTATGAAAATTATGAGTCATTTGCTCACAATAACTTCAATAAAAGTGAAGTTATGCGAAAATCAAATTACATTAAGTAATTTTAACAATAATGACAAAAAGTACAAAGTCACATAGCTGTATTTCAATTATTTCAAGAAAATATGTCATTTGACATCAAATATGTGAAAAGCATAAATTGACAAGAGGATACTTATTGTCATAAATTTCATAAATATCACAAAGAGCTTAAGTAGCCTTATGAACACTGCCCTTAAATAGGTAGAGACAAAAGCATGGAAAGTCATAAACTCGTAATGGCAAAAATAATCTTTATGACAGCTAATGTATGATCACAAAAGCCTTTATAAGTGTTCATATAGGTTTATGTCATGTGTCATGTAGCTTCATGAACTCTGCCATTAAGTAGGAACAAACAAAGTAATCTTTACAACACCTGTTGGAAGAGACATTTAAGAATATTAATATGAGTTAATGCCAGCACTTTTGTAGCCTTATAGTACACTGTTCTTGAAAACAAACAAACAAACAAACAAAAAAAAAAACAGGAAAGCAACTTTCATAAAACCATAATGATAAAAGTAATCTTTAGGATTGATGAGTTTTTGGGAAAAACCTTTATAAATGTATATATATATATATATATATATATATATATATATATATATATATATATGTTTATATCTGTGTCCATTAAGGGCTTATGTAGATGTGTAAGCCTTATAGATATAATTTCTTTTCTTTTCTTTTCTTTAAACAGGTTCTGCTTAAGAGCGTGTGCACATTCATTTCCTTTACAACAGGCAGAGACAAAACCACAATAAAACAAATGTCATAAACCCATAATGGCTGTTCTAGCACATTGGCTCCATGTTGCACCCTCACTGAGCATGTGGAAGAGATTAATTGATGGTAGTGCAAAGTGTTCTAATAACCATAATAAATAACAGTTAAGAGACACGTCAGCACACGCAATCACATTCACCGCTCCGCCTGACATCTCAATTAGGGTCCAAATGGCGAATTGGATCACTCAAATCCATCAACTGGCATATTGCGAAGACTGTTAGGCACACAGCGATACTTCCAGCACATGTTCTATCCCCTTTTAATGGATGACAATCACTATTATATACATTCCCAACAGTGCACATGTGTGTGGTTGTCCATCCCTGAGCTGTTTCAAATCTTTTGTATAACTGCACATTATTACCAGCTCTGCTATCTTATCTTATATACATGGAAACCGCATCTATCTTGTTCAGTTTTATAGTACGCACTTTTTATATTCGCACACATGCATAAATATATATCTTCTATAGAGACAGTGGAGAGCTAATGTAAGCTTTTTGCGGCATTGTGTTATATTCCGAGAATGCCCCAGAATTCAAAACTGCAGGCAGGCACACTGATTTACTTTCTAAATGGCCAGCTCCAGACGTTTTTGCATTATACAGCATCCAGTATTTCACTAATCTCTCTGATATATTTAGTGTATTCATGGCAGCTATGTTCATTTTTTTTCCCTCCATAGCATGTGTATTGCCAGACCATATCCAAATAAGCAGGTAATCAATGCAAATTAGCCCAAGCATAGAAAAAGCACATGAAGCGGAAACGTGCCTGTCCAATCCTGTCAAGTCTGTTTAACGAAATAACTGACTCGCATTTACAGGGATATGTAAATTTTCAAAAATACATGCGGAGCTCAACAAACCGACAGTAAATTGGAACAGGTGCACGGTTGGTTATTTCAAAACATTTCCCTCTCCTTCATGCTTTCCTGGCATAAGTATCAGTCTTTCACTTTTATATCAAGTCATTTTTTGACTATAAAAAACATGTATGTACTATATGTATGTATTAGGGATGTAACTGAATATGAATACATTACTCAGAATGAACAGATAATATGTTCTAAACAGATACAAAGAAAATATTATTTTATGTAAAGTCAGGTCTGGAAGTATTCGGACAATGACAGAGTTTTTGTGATTTTGCCTTTATACACCACCACAATGGATTTGAAATAAAACATTGATGTGATTGAAATGTAGACTTTTGACTTTATTTTAAGAGGTTCCACAAAAATATGGCATTTACCATTTAGGAATTACAGCCATTTTCAGCAAAATACCTCCATTTTCAGGGGCTCAAAGGTATTTGTACAAAGTGACATAATTGTAAATATAATCATAATTCTAATACTTGGATGAAAATCCTTTGCAGTCAATGACTGCCTGAAGTCTGGAGCCCATGTTCTCAAAACTCTAATTCTGAGTTTCCTCCCTGGAGATGCTTTGCCAGGCCTTCACTGCAGCCACCTTCAGTTGCTGCTTGTTTGTGGGTCTTTCTGCCTTCGGTCTTGTCTTCAGTAAGTGAAAAGCAGCTCTACTGGGTAGAGATCAGGCGACTGACTTGGCCATTGAAGAATATTCCATTTCTTTGCCTTTAAAAAGTCTTGAGTTGCTTTCGCAACTTTAGGGTCGTTATCCACCTGCACTGTGAAGCGGCGTCCTATCAGTTTTGTAGCATTTGGCTGAATGTGAGCAGAGAGTATAGCCCTATACACCTCAGCATTCATCTTGCTACTTCTGTCAGCAGTCACATCATCAATAAGCACCAGTGAGCCCATTCCACTGGCAGCCATACATGCCCATGCCATAACACTGCCTCCACCATGTTTGACACATGATGTGGTATACTTTGTTTTCTGGCAAAGTCTAATCTGACTTTCCTGTTCTTGAATGTTACCAGTGGTGTGCACCTTGTTATAAACCCTCTGTATTTACATTCATGAAGGCATCTCTTGATTGTAGATTTTGACATTGATACACCTACCTTCTCCAGAGTGTTCTTGACTTCTGTTGTTGTTGTGAAGGGGTTTTTCTTCACCAAGGAAAGGATTCTGTGATCATCCACTTTAGTTGTCTTTCGTGGTCTTCCGGGCCTTTCGATGTTGTTGAGCTCACCAGTGTTTCTTTGTTTTTAAGAATGTACCCAACTGTTGATTTGGCCACACCTAAGGTTTTTGCTATCTCTCTTATAGATTTATGTTGTTTTTTTCAGCCTAATGATGGCCTCCTTCACTTGCATTGGGATCTCTTTGGACTTCATATTGGTAGCTCCAGTCGAACAGCTGCCAAATGCCAACTCAATACCTGATATCAACTCCAGACCTTTTATCTGCTTCATTTACTTGAAGTAACGAGGGAATGGACCGCACCTGGTCAATTAACTTCTTGTCAGTCAATTGTCTAAATACCTTTGAGCCCCTGAAAATGGAAGTACTTTGCTTAAAATGGCTGTAATTCCTAAATGGTAAATGCCATATTTTTGCGGAACCTCTTAAAATAAAGCTGAAAGTCTACACTTCGATCACATCTTGACTGTTTTTATTTCAAATCCATTGTGGCGGTGTATAAAGGCAAAATCACAAAAATTCTGTCATTATCCAAATACTTCCAGACCTGGCTATATATATATTTTTTGTAAAGCTTGCCTAAAAGTTTCATAGGGTATCTGGTTGAGACTAGAAGTGTGCATCAGGACCAGGATGCTATGGGATGCAACAAAAATGTTCTGAGAGTAGGATGTTTTTTTTTTTTTTTTACTTCCTTATTGGTGTGAGTGGGCGATCAGATATGAAGCTCAAGTGAGAAACAAAGCATGGTTTATTAAGTTCATTAAAAAGAACGTGCGGTGCTGCACGATGCATATACAGAATTCATTCATTCATTCATTCGTTCATTCATCCTTAGTGTAAATTAGGCTATTGATTTGTTTATAGTTATGGGAAATAAAACCAACTAAATTTATTAGAAAAGGCAGGTACAAAACTAATAGCTGTGCAATAAGGGAAAAACAACACAGCCCCACCCACATCACTAGTTGAGACCAATTACGAACTTGTGTGATGAGGCCAGTTATTTCCAGTGTTTCCTGAAAAAAAAATCATTGCAAGAATTTTACACTGTAAAACTCTCTGTATGTGACAAATAAAAAACTAGGAGAACTAAACAGACAGAGAAACAGATACTGGCATTGTATTACACACAAAGTATGTATGTACAGTATGTATGTATGTATGTATGTATGTATGTATGTACATCTATCTATCTATCTATCTATCTATCTATCATATGAAAGACCATGTTGGCAGCAAGTCAGGTTGATGCTGGCCTGAAGAATGTGTCGTTATTTTTTTGTGTAAAATGCATTTGTATGCCTGGTTAGTTTGTAACTCACTACAATCAAAATCAATATAAATTTAAGTTCACATTTATTCTGAATCTAAATCTTTAGTCCATCCTGTACACAAGGTATTTCTTTCTGCACACCCATCCATTTGTGTTAGACAACATGCAGTCATTATGGATAATAAGCTCTGTCTGTCTCTACACTGACCCAGTTGTTTACTTTTCTAGCCAATTAGTTACGTCTCAGCGTCTGTCCTTGAGACGCGCTTTAGTTTATACAGTTATATTCTCCATTTTGACTTATTGTTTCAGTCTTTGGAGATTTCTGTCACAAACTATTCACAACAATTACGTCCCATTAGCACACGCAATTGCGGTATGTAAGATTATTACATCTTGTATAAGATTTTGTTATGCTGCTGATATGCCTGGTTAAAATGGCTTTGTGTTGTTAGCTTTGAGCTTGCAGTATACGTAAGCTACCATTACCAAGCATAAAGCATCACTGAATGTTTTGCAAATACATTTGTCAAAAAAAAGAACATAGTCATCTCACTAACCTGTGTTTATTCAGCCGTAAAATTTTAAAGTGACAAGTGACAGAAGCAGATCTGAGAGAAGAGCTTTTTTCTTTTCAGGTACCTGCTGCCATCATGCGGAAGAGAGGTTAAATATGGGTTAGTAGTGATCTGTAAACAAACTAACCACTGAGCCATGAAGTGTAGGAATAGGAACATTAGCCTGCATGCATTAAAGCAGTTTTCAACCTAATCTCTATCCACTGCATCTGTGCATCTGTGTGATTACCACAGACAAGAGTGTCCACATTTTTCAGTATACTGAGGAAAGACGAGAAAACTCTTTATGCAAAAACTCTATTATAATGAGAGCCAAAGACAGGTATAACATTTAAACATTAACCAGGTAACATACTGAACTACTGAATAAACTGCTAAAACTGTTACAGTACACTAAACTAAAATAAAACAAATAAAAATAAAACACAATCACAAATTTTGCTTGGGAAAAAAAAGTACCATATCTGAATGGATGTAATTTATATATTTGATTTAGAGATGAATGAAATTTTAATAAAAGAATTCTACAAAAAATGTAGACTTCCTTTGTACTTCCAATGTGTGTGTGTTTGTAATAAACTGCTTTTCTGGTTATCTCTTTTCTAGTTATTGCACATCGATTGCAGTAGATTAAGATAAAGTTGAAAAATGCTGGAGTATATTTTTTAAGGTGAATTTGATTCTAGCCAGCGATTGTTGGTATCAAAACAAATGATAAGTTCGAGATTATTGCGAAGAGGATGCCTAGAGATAGTGATGAGAGAAACTAGGCTTTCTAAAGCTTGTCTTAAAAGATGATAGCATTACCGTACACTAGTGACATCTGCTGATCAAATGAGTGCAAAGTCAGTAGAAAAATCTGAATCAAAAAACAAAAAATAAAAAAAAATAAAAAGGGGTGAGGGGACCTACAGACTTTCACATACAATACAGATTTGTATATGGATAGATTTTCATTATTATATTGCACTACAGTTGTATTGCGTATAAATGGCGTGACAGTTGGATATAATTTATACAACGGATATGTTCTTTAATTGGAACATCGGCACAGTGGCGCAGGGGGTTCCCCGGTTCCCCGGTTCGATCCTGTGGGGGTTCCCCGGTTCGATCCTGAGGTGGGGTTCCTGTCTATGTGGGTTTTATGTGCATGTTCACACCACTTCCATGTGGGTTTGCTTCAAGTTCTACAGTTTGCTTCAGTTTGCTCCAATGTTCCAAAAACATGCCAGCATGTTGACACTGAATTTCTCCTGTGTGTGAATGTGCGTGCATGGTGCCCTGTGATAGCATCCCATTCAGGATGTCCCACTCATGCTGTGCACCCAGTGTTTCTGGGATGGACTCCAGGTCCACTGCAACCCTGACCAGGAAAAACAGTTACCAAAGACGAATGAACAAAATGAAACCTTGTGTCAACACTCAATCACCAAACAGTATGTCCAGCACTGGCTTATATAAAGCAATGTTAAGCCCTCTCTCTCTCTCTCTCTCTCTCTCTCTCTCTTTCTCAATGTTTCACATCCACATCATCTTACACTAAACGGCCAAAAGTTTGTAGACACCTGACCATCACACCCATACACAGCTCTTCCCCAAACTGTTGCCACAAAGTTGGAAGCACACAATTATATAGAATGTCTATATAGAAAATACACTAAATAGTATGAAGTAAATCCTGAGGCTGAATTATTTCTATCCCAGAGTGTAGATTCAAGCAGACGGTATAGAGTTTCACTAAGTCTGTCAGTAACATTTGTGACAAGTGATTACACTTGGCATAAATTCCATGTGCATTGGGGCAGATTTATTTAACGCTACTTCCCTGACACATCCATAGCGCTTCGTCAACAGTGATTGAGAAGGAAAACATAAAATACAATAGTGGGTATAATAACCATGAACAAGGTACATTACTTGCCTTTGCAGGGGAATCTAGAAGTAAACAGATTAAGCAAAATCGGTTTAAATGAATGGCAAGCAAAGCTTTACTGTGTACCATGCCTTCTATTTGGAAGGGACATGCCATGATTACGGACTTGACTTAGAAACACTAGACTTTAGTTCAGGTGTCGCAATCACAAATGGAGTGACTGACATTGAAGTGCTACCTCAAGCAAGTGTAGCTTGTATGTGCACCATAATGCCCACAAGGTGGGGACTGTGCATTAGAAATAGAACTGTGTTTTTTCAGTAGTGAACTTGGGAACTTGAAAATTCCACCACCGAAGAAACATTCAGTGTGTCCGGCTTTATCTTTTACATTGCTGAGTAATGATGAACTCATTAATAATCAGCAATATAAAATTAAAGTCCATTATCATTAAAGTAAGGGTGTTTAAGCATGTCTTATAATACATACATTCACAAACTGATCTAATAAATAAAAAAAAATACACATTTGCATGATAACAATGTGATTAAGTTGTTATATTTCAAACAAATGAAGTGAGCCTTGTGAATATGAACCTTCACCTTCATATGTTTTCATACAGCTTGTTTGGATTTCATGAGGATTTTGTTCTTTCCAAGGCCATTAGTGTTGAATTTTTGTGAGTTTGCGTTGGCAGGCTGTCATTACGCCTGTAGTGAGAGCCCACAAAAGTGACAGTCTTGGGAACTGTAGGCTTTCATTTGCACTGACTGGACTACAGGCCTGTCCACATGTGTGTGTTTTAATCGAGCTCCAGAGTGAGTGGATGTTTCAGTAATGACCAGTTTGTTGGCTCTTGATGTGTAATAGCAGTCATTAGTAAGAGAAAGATAAAGATGGAGTAAATGATGGGTAGAAAAGGTTGAGATTGTTTCTGTGTGTGTGTGTGTGTGTGTGTGTGTGTGTGTGTGTGTGTGTGTGTGTGTTTTGGACAGTAATATAGGAGAGGGATGGTTTCATTTCCTTCTTATACTGGCAGTCTATCATAACACTAGCCATAACTATAAATAGCTATAAAAAAAAAAAAAAAACTTGTTCTTGCAGAGTTTATTAAACTCTGAATTTAATTTATTAAATATTTATTAAAAGAATTCATTACTAAGTTTTTCAAAGCACAACACGAGCAAAATAAATAAAAATCATGTCAAAGACTCAAAATAATCAAAATTCTATCACAAAAAATTCTTATAAACTGTTAAAATATTTTATGGGCAAACATGTATGAAAAGCTTTGTTTTTAACCCTAAACATTTCATCAGATTTGGTGACTTTAGTATGAAAATTATTTTCATAAAAGCAAAATTATTGTGTTTTTTCCCTCCCTTTGCTGTATTATGATAGAGGAATTAAACGAATTAATCAAACTCACTGCGTCTCTATGGGGGATGAAGAAATGGAAGAAATTAGGCTTAAGTAGATTTGGGGTATATTTAGGACTTTAGGCGTTTAGGATGAACAGATTGAAAAGTATCACAAGTTTTACGGCATTAGATCAAAAACCGACAAGCAGAGCACGTCTTTTCAGCACAACTCAAAACTTCCACAGCAAGCCAGCAGTTAGGTTTTTAGCTTAAAAAAAGATGCCAGAATGGGAGCCTGTGTCTGTAGCAAAAATCTGAAAAATGGACAGATAGAGAAATGAAAAGAGGAAAGTGAGTGAGCTATCAGTCTTCAGTAAGCGCTTTATCCTGGTCAGGGTCACGGTGAGTCCAGAGTCTGTCCTAGGATCACAAACTAGGAATAGGAATAAAGTGCAGCATAAAAAAAACAAAACAGAACAAACAAACAAACAAACAAACAAACAAACAAACAAACAAACAAACAAACAGCTAAATACAATTATATGGCTGAAGTAAAACTATTTTAATAAAGATGTAATACAAGCAATGGTACAACTAACTGGTTCTAGTAATTGTAATAGTAGGTTCTAGTATTGGATCCGTACCAATCCTTTAGCCTTTGCTGTTGAAAAAATTGGAATTATATAATTATTATAAGCACATAACCTATTCTATTCTATTCTATTCTACTTGTAAACTCCATCCTTGAAAATCAATCCCCAATCTCTGTCTCCCTTGGCAACAGGTTATAATCCCTGGTTACGAGGAGCGGTTGCTAGGTGCGTTGCCAAGCTACGGACCCCTCTTCACATCATGGCTATGTGGGAGGCCACAAGGTCCTTCATGATGGCAGGGCAATAAGAGAAGGGGTTTGGGGGGGGTGGGGTCAAAAGAGGATGAAAAACAGATGCCAATAATGAGTTGAAACAATGTGGATGTGGAAGAATGAAAGAAGGACAACGCCTTGTAGTGTAACATTAAAAACAGACAGAGATAAAGTATGTTGTTTATATAATTAGACGATAATCCCTTGCTTCTCATATGTATGTTTCAGCTTACCACTGAACTGCATCTGTAAAAAGAAGCTGGCTTTTAAACATGATTCTAATTCATTTGTTATAATTCATTTGTACTGATATAGAAAGACGAAATATGTCTCGCTGATCTATGCTCTTTCACTGTGCTGTTATCTTTTATCCGTTCATATGATGAATGAAACACCATTTCTGGTTTTGTGTACTACATTACACCGTCCTGCAATGAGTTAGTCTCTTTCAGTGAGCATGGCTGTGTTTCGTGATTAGAATTTATAGCACAGACAGTATTTAGCTGTAGTTCCTGCTATTATCTCACACATCACTGTCTGAAAAACCTGTGGCCTTTGTATCAGTGTTGGCTCCTTTAACAGCTTTATAAACTGAATCCTGCCTCATTTTTACGTCTTGTCAAATAAAGCATGTCCCACTAAAGAAGATCTGGCAAAAATAAACTCAAATTTTTCTTCTACTGTGGCACACACCCACATTTTTGTCTTATAACCTTCCTGCTATAGATCAAACGATTTCATGTGTATGTGTATCTCTGTGCATATGTGCACACACACACACTCAAAAAAAAAAATTAATAAAAATATTCACAGCCTATTTCTGGTTACATTCAATTGCGCTTCCTTTCTCAGGCCTTTCCTCCAGGGGGCACTGGCTGTATGCTCAGTCACCATCACAAAGTTAGATCGCTGCATTTGAACTTCAGCTCCTTCTTCTTCCCTGTCTCTATGATTACTTCTTGTAAAAGAATTTGTACTGTGAGCTGAGTTCAATGAACTTTTCCCATCCAAGTGCAGCTGTATTTTAGAAACAGCTTGTCTTATCCCGAGGCTGTTCTCTGATATTTTCATGCTCCACGTGGAAACGTAGCTTTCAAGCAAACATGGAGCCACACTCAATACAAAATCTAAAATTACAGTGTTTCAAATGATTATTTGTTGAATCAGAGAATTACCTATGATAATTTATACTAGTAGTTCTCAAAATGGAGTCCGTGAAGCATAGCCAGTTAGTTATTTATTTTAGTTTATTTTGTTACAGGAAACCACAAGCCACCATTATCAACGATATTATATATGAGTGTTTGACTGCTCAACTGAACTGAATGGGACTGACTTAAATTAAAACAAACAAACAAACAAGTAGGTCTATAAATAATATCAGTAATGTCAACTTAGGTTTAATATGTTCTGTCACTGGAAAGGGCTCCAATAAATAGCCATAACATTTAGCTATGTTCTACACATTTGAATAATAAGCCTACTAATATATACTATTTGAATAGTTTTTGAATTTTTTGAAATTGATCCAAAAGCTTCGAGAACCCTTGTTTTACACTTGCATAAACCTGTCTTGTGCTGTTAATTGGTGAAGGCACCTACTTTTGTAATTGTTTACATTTACGGCATTACCTTCATTTCATTTATACAACTGAGCAGTTGAGGGTTAAGGGCCTTGCTCAAGGGCCCAGCAGCAGCAGCTTGGTGGGGCTGGGGATTGAATCCATGACCTTCCGATCAGTAGTCCAACGTCTTAACCACCGAGCTACTACTAACTGTTCTTGCACCTTGAAGCTTTTTCAAATGTATATATATATATTTTTTATCCACGTGCCTTTCACTCTTATAGGTCCTTTTTTATGAGTGATTTATTTAATGTTACTGTACTTGAAACACCTAAAACTTCAGTCCATGAGTCAATAAGACAAGAAAAGTCTATTTCTTTATTTTTTGCTTTAATTGTTTTATGGTTTTCCTCGTCTTAAATGCAATTGAACACCTGTGGATTTGTGAGGGTAGCGGTTTAATTAAAGTTTGATTATTTTTCTATAGCAACGCTTCCTGCAGTGTTTTATTCCTCTTATACCACAGCAATTCACCAGTGATGACACATACTTTTTAACAGTTTATAGTTACATTCAACGTCTGAGAGACAAGTTGGTTCCTCTTACCACTTACACTACAGCAGCTTTAAACAGTTGTTCCCTCAAGACCCTTTTTCTCTCTCACTTGAATCTAATAAGACAGAAAACACTGCTTGTGAGAAACTGGCAAGCATAACCTCCTCTGTCATGATGACTTCCCTGTGGTCAAAAGCGTACTGACTGTTACAAAGCGCTGGCACTGGAGACTCCTTCCATAAATGTTAAATAAATGGCTCTTAGCAGAAAACATCAATGATTATATATCTTTCTTTGTCAAATATAATATAACCTGCCATTTGAATTATAGACAGCACTACCATCAGAGTTGACATTTTCTGACCAATCAGTTTGGAGAATTCAACACTTCATGTGTTCCAGCGTTGTCCCTGCACACTTATTTTCTTAAAGCAAAGAAATTCCTGTGATTTGAGTCCAGCTGCTGCATGTTCTTGCTATAAAACATGTTCATAGTGCACTGTTTTTATAGGAAATGTGTTATACAAGTGTACTGTCACTTTATATGCATTCCATTATTATAAGAAAAAAAATCTGTGTGCTGCCACATTATATGTATGCAGTGTGAATTCTACTGCATGAGCATTGAAGTGGAATATTGCAATCGAGCTGCTTCACTATTGTGCTTAAAAGAAAACTCCACACATTAAATATGTTTAGACTGAAATATCTGTGATGTGAAACATCTGTGATGTGCTTAGTGACGCTGGCTCTGATTTGGTGGTTGGTGCCGTATTTCATCACTCCTGTGAGAAGTTAGTGGCTTTCTGCCACGGTGATGCCATGAGGGGACATTTCTAGCACAGTTACAATGATGTTTAATTGTCTCTCACCATTTTCCAGTGACTTCATATTAATGAAAAATCCAGCGTAGAAGGAGTCGAGATATTGATGCAAATACTGGACTCCAAAGATCCAAAATGCAATGCACCTCAGAGGCAAATTACGACAGACGTTCAGCTTGGCTAGTTAGCGATCTATGAGATGATGTGCATGGTGGTATTAGCATGAAAGCTTAAGCTTTGGAAGCCTCTGGCGAATGTACAGATGAGGTGAAGTGAGAAAGCTGGACAGATGAAAGGACTAATGTGCTGCTGCACTGGTTTCTTTAGGTAAAAGTGAATTCCCACTGGAGCTACTCACTGGATCAGTGAGTAGTCGAATGGCATTGTCCTGATGAAAGTACTCAATTACAAACTAAATATTGGATGCCACTGAAGATCACATGTTTATAAAGATTGTTATGAAATCTGTTCAGGGTGGAGTTTTCCTTTAATATTTGTCTAATGTTCATTTTTCTGTCTTTGTGTATTAACACTGCCTATGGATATCTTATGTATAATCTGCACTGAGCTAGCTAATAAGCATGATATGCAGTTCATATGTGTACTATATATGGATAATGCCAATAAAATATAATTGAGTTGGGTCGAATCGAACTGGAATATAATCAGCATTTTCTCCTTCTCTGCAGCTGCACGCTTCATGCAACTGGAGAGAAAGAAGAAGAACTTGGCAAGGAGAAGAGTGCAAACTCGCTTGGCCTCCTTTCCGACACTGACACGGTGATGTGAAAATGTTTTGAGCGGTGGCAGAAAGCAGAAAGCCTTAAGCAAAGGGTTAAACACATCTTAGCACTTTATTGCCCACCACTGTAGTCATAGCAACAAGTTAATAAGTAGCTTCTCTGATCTCGCTTTTTGTCGCCGAGCAGGTTGCTAAGATACAAATCGAGTTCCGTAGAGACTTATGCAAAATAATAGAAAAGTAATTTATAGTGTTATAATAAAATATATTGCAGGTCCTATCATAAAAAAAGGAGATTCATAGAAGGAAGATGCAGAATATGAAGCTGAAGTTTAACAAGTGTCTTATCAAGCGATACCGAATAGCTGTTTCTGATTTTGGCTTGTGTTTTTTTTTTTTTTTTTTTTTTTTCCAGATGATGAATTTTTGGGTGGCGTTGGGAGTGGCACGATGAAAAATAGGCATGATGGTTCTCTTCTGGACATTGAGTGGAGCATTAGTGAGTGCCCTCACTCATTTCACTCCTGTGGTGAAGCAATAAAAAGAACAAGAGGGAGAAGGAGAGAGAGAGACAGGGAGGGAGAGAGAGAGAAGGCCTTGCCTCGCACTTGCATCATCCAGCTCAGGGCGGTGTGTGACGGTGTGCCCTCTTTTTCTTTGTTCAAACTCCTCTATCCGCAATGGCAGGGCGAGATGAATGTGATGCTGTAGGGAGCATATTTAGCCAAAGATTCTGCGGTTTAAATTCCACAGGGTGGGAGGGATTTTAAAGCAGTTGGCACAGAATCTTCAAAAGCCAGTGTTGTTTGTTGTTGCCGAGGAAGAAAACAAAATTAAATTTGGTAGAAGAAAGGGTGCATTAATGAATTTCCCATTTGTTCCCTGACAAGGATTAATTAAAAACATTTTTTCAGCATATGTAATTAGCATCGGTTAATTTTTTTTTTTTTTTTTTTTTTTTTTTTTGTCCCAGAGAACAGACTTAACCTTTGCCTCCATTTCTAATTTGTTCTGTTTGTTACTTTTTCACTTTATTGTTTCTCTAGGCTTGTTTGTGCCAAAATGTAGAGACGAAAAGAAAAAAAATTAAATAATATTAAAAAAACTTTCAACTTTCAATCAGAGAGGGAGGGAAAGAGTGGATGGAAGGAAATGTATTTATTTATTTATTTATTTATTTATTTATGTAGCTGGTGGTACTAATAAAACAGATCATGACAACAATTCTTCCTTGTCCTCTGATCGTTCCAACCCTCGACGTGCATTACAGATCTCACTTTTCTCTAACCAGATCTTTGTGCCTGACACTATCCAGGTGAATAAGCTACATTTTGTGCCTTGCAACTGTTAATCCGTTGAAACCTGCAGCATAATCAGAATTGAAAAAGAAAATGTGACAGGATAAATGATTCTGTGCCTATAAAATCACAAGAGAACTGAAAAAAAAAAAAAAGACTCTAAAGCACTACAGAACTCAAGCTTGGCTTTGGCATTCATACTGCTCCTATTTCTAGGGTAAAGCGCCTCTTCCCGTTCCTACAAGGAGATTTATGCGTCCACTTTCACTTAACAGTCACTTGACCACTGCCCTGAACGCCCGGATTGACAGCAAACCGTAATGATCCATTAACCGAGGGGTTAATCAGTTACCGATGCTCAGCCTCTCATCATTGACTGAGCACACAAAGGTTAGTTGAGTGCGAACACACTGTCAGTGCGTCTCCTTGCAAAAGCTTGGCAGTTTCCTTCTTGAACATGCCACTGAACAGATGATCGGAATGGACAAAAGGTCAACCTCTGCGAAGTCGGCTCGTCTGCCCGCCGCTCCGCAGAGGTCGTTATCTGGTATGATGACATCGCTCTCCGGCGACTCAGGTGTTCCTCGCGCCACCCGAATCATTGGCCCCATATTTCATTATTATACTTATATCATCCTCTGAATCACAATGAGATGAGAGAGAGAGATTGAGATATGAAAAGGGGGCAGTGCATCATCTCTCATTGTATGCACTTTTCATTTTGTATTTATGGAAACTATGCATCAGAAATCATATAAATTCAAAGGGAAGGATAGAGCCTTGTAAAATATTACTGAGGTGAGCAGGAAATGGGAAAATAGTTTTTTTTTTTAGGCTTCCCTGTTTCAAAATTGATAAACAGCACAGGCTTTGACAAATCAAAATTTTTACATGTTTACAAATATAGTGCGAAAGAATTGCATTATTATTAAAAAAAAAATATCTATGAGTGCAATACGTTTATAATAAATCAAGCAAATACACATAGTTCAAACCTCAGTGCATGCAAACAGAGAGAAAGGTCAAAATATTTAAGTCCGTTTCATCATTTTAAACTGATAATAATAAAAATAATTTCTAAAATATTTTAAAAATCATTTCGAAAAAAAGAACGATTTACTGATATGATTAATATCTAAACATAGAAATATAATACTTTATTGCTATTACTATAATATTCTGTACTTCTGCACTTATATTAACTTATATTAAATGAATCGATTTGAGCTGTTTAGGAATATATGCCATTGTGATAAATTTGTGATCTGAAATGATAAATAAATAAAAATTAAAACATCTCTTTATACTGGACTTCTGGCCCATACTGCAGCTCAGGAGAGAATAATTTTATGTTTAATCATTTTATTCCATGCCTTATTGTATAATGATGTTCCTCAGAATTGTGTATTGCATGACATTATGATCCTTTCCTGCTCATTGTACATCACTGACCTGCTCTTTGTATTGCATTAGTGTATCTTGTAAGTCTTGTACTCGTATTTTCTTTCTTGCCTTCTACAGTTACTGATTCTGAAAAGGAACAATAGTTCTCCATCGCATTTACTGTTGTAATAACTATGTCATATGCGTGGATTGTACTCGTCTCACCTATAAAAGCATCTACCAAGTGAATATACAGGATATAGGTGCCTTGTGTGTATGTATTTTTATTAAATAGATGTGAGAGTTCCCTTTTACATAATGTTATTTGCACTTAGTTGATATTTGAATGGGTCAAATATTTTCTTAACATGCAAAAACTAGCTGTTGTCTCATAAAATATATATAAAATAAAATAAAAAAAATGAAGGGTCCATGAAAAGTACAGATTGCAATATTTATAAAGAAAAAAAATCATTACTTAGGTTGTATTAGCATGTACATAGACGTAATAGCACTAACTAAAAAGCCAATGTTATTATTATTATTATTCTTTTTTGAAAAAACACTTTACATTAAGGTTTCTTTAATTAACATTATTTACTACATTAGTTAACATTAACATTTACAAACCATAAGTAATGTTAAAAAGTAACAAAGTAAGTAAATGCATATTAACTGATGTTTGTTTAAATGTTACTGAAATATATCTGCACTAATATTTATTCAATTCATGACTAAAAATAAGTCTTAAAAAAAAAAAATAGTATAATCCGTATTGCTCCCTGGTAGTGCAGTTATAGTCTGAATTTCATCCAGTGAAGATTTAGACACTTTTTAAATCTTTTCCCACAAACCACAGCCAGTCAAAGTCTCATTCAGAAATGTAAACGCTACTGGTGTATTTCATGTCTTTTGATTGGTCTTTAAAGATAATTACTTGTCACACTGTACAAGACGATTCCGATAAATCTTGGCTGAATTCTGTAACAGATGTCAGATTGTACGATGAAGATGCTAACGATAAACCTAAAGAGAATTACTATGCTCTGCTAACGTCATCGATCAGTGCGTCTGAAAATGGAACCGAAACAGTAAGTGGAATTAAGGTAATAAGGATATTTTTTTCTGTCCATTAACATGTTTAGTCTATATTTTGCCATTTACCGTATTCGTAGCCGTCCCGTGAGTTTTGCATAATCCTATGCCGCCTTCCTATCCGTGGCTTTCAGATTAGCATGATAGCAATGCTCACACTCCGAGATTTTAATAAATAATTTGCGCAAACTTAGTCGTTGGCTGTCTTGGGTGGCGATCATGAGTACACACTGTCTTGGGTGGCACTGATGAGTACACACTTTGTCTTCTAAGACCGCTGATCGCAACTCGTAACCAAAGAATTCTTTTGCAATTTGTGATTTTCATTTGGCCGGTATAAAACTGGCTTTACACAAAGTTCCAAGGCCTGCATGTAGGTCTAAAAGGGTTTAGATATATATCAATGTGGTATACTATATCTCCAGTCTTAATCAAGATGGTTCTGCTCCTTTCACTTTCCTTTGCTTCATTATCTCCACATATTTCTTTATCCCTTCATCAGCCTTTCTTCCCAAATTTCCATCAATATGCGCCCTGCCCAAGATCCGCCACACCTGGGCTGTTGCCACGGCAACGCGACCCCTGACAATAAGCGGCCCTGTATGGCACTGAACTCTGCGCAACTCCTGATTGGATATTGATTACACTTTTGTGATACATAATAGGATCAAAAGGATTGAGAGGCTTTGCCTATGCCCGGGTCTCTTGGCTTCTGATTGCCATTTATTTATAAGCTCTTGTTATTCCGGAAACTGCATGTTAAGAAGGGAGTGGAATTGAAAAAAAAAAAAAATAAATAAATAAATAAAGACTTTTGTTTTGGATCTCAGAAATAAAACCATCAGGCAGAGGGATAAGAGTGCAGGCGCAGCTGTGCAAAGGCTGAGCAAATACCATGGCAATTAAAAGTCCCTCATGGAGTCGAAAAATGGTGAGGGCTTGCTTGATATTTTGGGAAGATGCCATAAACTTGGACAATTTATTATATAAATTCTGTATGTAAACCTTTTTTAATGGTATGAACCAGGCTTTTCGGTCTTCTTTTGTTCTGATCCTAGATCATTGATAGCAAACAGCAGTAGATCAATCAACAGGGTTTCCAGTAAAATTCTATAAAAAATGTACAGTAAACAACTGTAAAACATGTTTAAAGTGCTGTAATATCTTATAGAATATAACACATAATCTAGTACATTTGCTCATTTGGCTGATGCTTTAAAAAAAAAACAGAGACTTGTTAAAAACCCCAACAATGGTAGTTTTGTGGTTCTAGGATTTGAACCCACAATCATTTGTGCTATAATGTAACACCTTAACCACTGAACCACCATGACTAACACAAACAGCCTGCACTGATTTAATGCAATCCTGTTGCCAGTGAAGTACTTTGAAATTTACAGCTAATTCTTTTCACAGTTCGGAATTCTAGGATGCTTCTTCTTAAGGAAAAACCCAATCTGAATGACGTGAATATTATTCTTTATAATTAACATGTGATCTTCAGTGGTGTCCAATATTTATTTCCTCATGAAAAAGTTTTTTAGTTCAAACTTCTTTTGGTGACATGTTGGTTTAGTTTCTTTTTGGTTCGCGGTTTTCTGTTCGACTACTTGCTCATAGTGGTGCCAATGGAATTTAGCTCTTACTTTATCTGTACTTAAAGATAGCTTTAATCCTTTAGTCTGTCTGGATCTCTCACCTCCTCATCTGTACACTCTGCTCAAACAGATCAGCTTCCAAAGCTTCAACTTTCATGCTAATTCTGCTGTCGACACTAACCGTCACTTCGCAGATCGCTGACTAGCCCAGCCGAGGCTCTGTCGTAACTCAGCACAAGTGCATCGCATAGCTGTATTGCGTTCCGGACACCAATATCTCAGCTACTTCTACACTGGATTTGTCATTAATATGACATTGAGCATCACTGGAAAATGGTGAATGACAAAAGAAGCTCTTGCTCTTTTGTTTTTAGCAGTTAACAGTGAAACCTGACCACCGTCCCTTATGTTTGAGATTAAATCACCATTGGAATTGCACTTGCAATGTCCTCCAGTGACGTTAGAGTGACAGACTGAGACAACTGCTAAATTCTCACCGGAATAACAAAAATACAGCACCAACCAAAAATAGCGCTTCACAAATGTTTTGAGATAAACATGTTTAATGCATGTCCGCATGGAGTTTTTCTTTATTGCTAGACAGCCAAGGGGTGCAAAAAACCTCCACACTGGGAACCAAAGTTGGAGATGCGAATATATATAGGAAGTAAAGGAGATGAGAGGCAATGTTTCAGCCACCAACTTCTTCATCAACTACTTCCCTCCATTTCTGATAGCAAAGGAAGTATACAGCTGAAGAACGATTGGTTACATACTGTCAGAGTGGCTCTTCATTAAATGATTCTATGGATGTGCCCTTAAATGTATCCCGTGGAAACGTTTGTTTTTGCTAACATGTGCGTGCCAAAACTGATATATAATCTCCTTTTGAAAACTTCATTTATATTCCTTTCACATGCTGACAGTGACCTAAGGGACAGGGAAGACATTCTTCCATTTGAGCCCAATTTCCTCCCACTGACCTTTCCCCTCAAAGCAAACACTACATTGTTTCTGCTGCTTTAACAGTCTGGGTATCAGCGGTGCGCTTGGAGTGTGTGGCCCACAGGCGGTGACATGAATCAACTCGAGGGAAGCGCAAGACACAGCACAATGTTATTGCTTTTCCACGAAACTAGCAGGCCGCAATATTTGTGTACATTACATACTGAATAATATACAGCATATGTATTATAATATTCACATACATATATTGCATATAAATGTATGCGAACTTTATTCACGATAAATGTTTATACGAATTAAAGTGTACATTTGTAACTTTTTATGAGAAAATGGCATAAAACATATTTCTAAATATTATAATGCATTTATTCTTAATTGTTGCTAATCAATCAAAGTAAAATGTTTTCCCACTGCCACTGTTTCCAGAAAAAGCTGTATGCACGTGTATGTGTGTGTGTGTGTGTGAGCATTTTTTTATTTCTTGGTGGAGACTAAATGTCCCCACAAAGATAGAAATATCTGACAGTTTTGAGCTTGTGGGGACATTTGGCTGGTCCCCATGAGGAAAACCGCTGTTTAAAATGCTTTTATTTACGGAAAAAAAACAAAAAAACAACTAAACGAGGCAAAAAGCTTCATTTTTGTTACTAACATTAAAAATAGGTTTAGATTTAGATTGAAGTGTAGGAATGGTATAAGTAATTATGTCAATGGAAGGTCAAGGATAGCTTGTGTGTGTGTATGTGTGTGTGTGTGTGTGTGTGTGTGTGTGTGTGTGTGTGTGTGTGTCTGTAATCATTGTTTTATTTCACTTTAATCAATTCACCCTTCAACCCCCTCCCACTCCTCCTTCCATTTATTATGCATTATTCGCCCTTTCTAAACAATTTGCTACCAACCCTTTCGTCTAATTTGGTATTCAGATGTGCTTAACGTTATTATCTCAATTAATACAATGACACATGCTAAACGCATTCTCTGTATAATGTGAGTGACAAAAAAAGCCACCACAAATTTTACAGCCGTACAAACCAAAGGCCGTTCCTCCTCGAGCGAAGGCGACAGCTCTGACTACTTCGCTCCGAATCGGGAGACAGCACCGGAGTCAAACAATCAGACGAAGGAACGAAACGGAGTCATGCTGGTCTACAGGACTGTGCTTTATTTTTAGCCTAAGCAGAGAATATAATGATCTAGAGCTACACGGTTCAGGAGCAATGAGGGAAAAAACAGCCCATATGTAGAGTGGATGGGCTCGTGCCAATGCTATTTTACAGCTTTTGTATTCAAGGAAAAAAAAAAAAATTGTTTTTAATTTAAAAATAAGGTATTTCCACCAACATTACATAAAAAATAAATAAATTAAAAAAAAAACACAAACAGGAAAAAAAAATTAATAATAAAACAAGACATGGATTGAGAAGCAGGGAATGCAGTGGTTCATTTCTTCTGGAAAACACATTTTCCATGTTCTCCTCTGAGTCAGTTTGGCAACTGTACTGTAGTAAGTTTTTTGTTGGTCCTTATAGTGGCACTGAAACACCAAGCGTCTCTGCAAAGCCCAAACACAGAGGCAAGGATACAATACCAGGTATGGACACTGGCATAGAGTGGCGTTTCGGATGTGTAGGTAGCATCACTTGGGGAAATGTGCTGGATTTAAGGCAAAACACCCCTCATAGCTTAGTATCTACACAATTGACAAAAGTGAATTAGAGCAGCTGTTCAACTGCACTCTCGGCTACTGACATCTCAACTTCATCCACAGTTATGGAAATGCAAGATGAGTTAAAAGTCAAATATAAAGTACATGTATTTTTGTTTTCTCCTGAATTTGATGAGATTAGAGCAGAACAGCGGAACAGTACAGAGTGAAGCAGAACAGACAACAGAGGTGATGTTGTGAATAGTAATGATTCCAGCCGGATAAAGATTTCAAGGCATTTAAGATAAAAAAAAAAAAAAAAAAGACATCATTATAAGATTTCATGATTTCCGTTTTATCATAAAATTTACATTGGTCATCCCAGATTTCTAAGAAAGACAACAACATAAAAAAAAAAAAAAAAACATGTTAAATCTTGGAGTGACTAATAATGATCCTATCCTGCTAAAAGATTTCAAGGCAAATATCTGAGTTCAAATATTTGTTATAAAAAAAATGACTAATGAACATATCCATAACTCATAAAACATATCATTCCCAGATATCCTTATATGATTTCATGATTTCTCTCTCTCTTTCTCTCTCTCTCTCTCCTCAAAGTCAAACTGCTGGATTTAAAAACCTCTGTCACTTGGGGCTTCATAAAATATCACTTCAAACTGTGCCATCAAAACGCAACAGAACAAACTATTTCACAATTTAGGTCATCCCAGACTTTCTAAGACAACATGGAAAAACAGAGAACATATAAAACTTGCAATAAATCAATCAATAAATAGAATTTGCCACCATACATACAGTATAAAATTCATTTGAACATAAATAAAAATGTGTATAGTTTCCCCTCTCAGCCTTGATGAAATATAGATATATATATATTTTTTTTTTCTGAAATATTTTTGACCGGTATCTCTCATGTAGACTAGAAAGAAGTAACAGAATTGAAAAATATGCTATGTTGTATTTACAGTTCCCAGGAAAGAGCAGGCTTGCGGAATTAGCCAGGATATAAAGAGAATGCTATAGAGGTGAGACGAGAACAGTTTGGTCTCAGTCTCGATGCAGGTTATGACCAAACACCTGCGAATGCAGCCTGTGCCTGGTGTACATACACATACATATGTACATATTGTACACTATCACTCCCTGGTCACGTTTTAACCACTTGCTACACACTGACACTGCATTTAACCCTCATGTTCTGTGCACGTCGCAAAATACGTCCTAGTGCATTCACCTGGTGCATCTCCTTTCATTTTATAGCAATTTGTACAACTGAAAATATTTAGAATACCCTTCAATCTTTATTCATTTGAGTTATTAGAAATATCAATGACATTTAGATATTGTTAACAGACACATAAACCCCTGTCGTATGCTTAGGGACACTCCTGACAGAACGTGATCTTTTTTTTTTTTTTTTTTCTTTCTTTCATATTTACAAAGTTTTTTAAACACTTGGTACATGCTCTTGGTTATACGACCTATTGGCACAAACCAGCAGCTGTGATACAGATGTTCATTCAGATGTCAGTAATCTCCGAATATAAACATTAGGCTCCTAACTTCTAAATCACAGTGTTCGTGTGATTATACATTGCTGGCTTTTTTTGTCTTTTGTTTTACAAATTTGGATTATTTTCCATCAATTTAAATGAATTTTCATAAATTGATTGGAATGTGATAATATTTCAGGGAGAACAGAAACTCCACAGCCACTCATTTCCCTGAATAAGGATTCACGTTTTAATTTCAGAAACAGGAAAGCTAACAGTGAAACTTCTCTGTACTATCTGTACTATTCTCTCTTTTCAAACATGACGAAATAACAAGCCTGCGTTTAGCAATTTTCTTCTGTCAAACATGAGTGCATGCTTTCTCTGATCACCCCGTGCTCTTTTTCTCTTTCCTGAATCAAAGCATTTCCTTTGACGCATTTGAAATGCCAGATAGATAAACGTCGAAGTCTTCCTGCCTAAAAAAACGAACCTGACCTTCTTTTACAAGGGCTCAGCCAATGTGTAAGATGTTTGCAAGCATCCACAAGCCGTGACATCATTTTATGTGATGCCCTGAGTACTAGAATTGGACTTGTGGCACTTAAGTTGCAGCAGCTACACACACTCCCAGCCTAGCATGTACCTCCATCACCTTTTGTTCTCATTTCCTTTTAAACAAGACCTCTCATCTTTAAACACGGCGACGAAAATCTTGCTCTCTCTTTCTTTTTTCCAAAACCAGCTATTAAATGAGAGGCATTAATTTTTTTTCCCCTTCTGTCCAACAGGTTCCCTTAATTATCTCTTTACTTTCAGTCAATTACATTTCGCTTCCTTTCCTTGACAATCACTGCTATTTTAGGGAGAGCAGTAAAGCCTCAGGGGGGAATGGAGATGAGGAGCTCTGTTTCTGGCAGGTCACCCCCTCCTCTGGTCGATTAACTCATCCCACATTCATCTCTGCAGCAACATGATTCTGCAAGGAGAATAAAAGGCCTAACGCCATGCAAAACGACAACATCTGTCTAACAGGCGAGGGACTGAGGAAGCTGATGGACGCAGGAACACTTGCAAGGCTTGGCTTTTTAATGGACGTCTGGGGGAACTGAATATTAAGATAATGTTCCAGTACAAGTTTGGTCTAAAGTGGTGGCATTTAGGCAAGAATGGTATAAAAAAAGAGGCAGAAAACAAACATTCTGCATTTTTTTGTTGTTGTTTTTGTCCTCCTCTCCCGGGTGTTAACATGATAACAGCAGTCTTGTCGAAACAGTGTTCTTCATTTGACATTAAATACTCGACTTAGCCTTCTGATTTGCAGCAAAATAACCATAAGCATTTGACACGAAGACTTAGTAGGGAGTCTTGTCAACTCGATGTTTTTGTGTGTGAAATTGAACAGGATAAAATAAAATAAGGCAATACAGTCAAGAACTAACACATAATAGAGAACAATGCAGTCATCTGTATCGAATTTCCCTGTGTAGCAGTAGCTTCTTTAAATATCTTTAGATATGTCTTAACACAACTAACTTCCTCACGCAGCATTGACAAATAATAATTTGAGACACTGATATTTACCTGTTTGAAATTGATGTGTCTTGATGTTTATTGCATGTTTTTTTTCTAGGGATGCATCAATACCATTTTTTTTTTCAGACCAAGTGTTTTTTTATACTCACTGACACAGATAACAAGTACTGAATTGAGTAAAATATTTAATATTAAGCAATCAGAGGCATCATGGAACATTTTCTCGAGCTCTGTTGCTGGTTGGTGCAGCGTGTTGTCAGCAATGAGCTCCTCATGCTAAGTTTTATGTTTCAGACATCGTCGAGTATAAACAATATCTTTAATAGAGAGCGTTAGGGCAGCCAACCTGAGACCATGGATCATTTTAAAACTTGCTACGACTTGCAGCTCGACGATGGGAAAAGAAGCGCTCGGTGCTCAGTGCTCGCAGAACTGAAGCACTCTCATACGTGGCTCTCAGGTTTCTCTGCATGCTAGCTTCAATGCTTCCTCCTTGTGAATAGCTTTGTGTTGCGCAGCCCTTGCGCTCTCTATTAAAGACAACTTTTAAACACCTTAAAGATGTTTTATCATATTACTTGTACTGTAGGTAGATTGTATCGTATCTCCGCTTGAGATTTTCACAGAGCACCGTTTGCAGTCTGTTTTGCTTTGATCGTTAATCGTTAAATACATAAGACTGCTGTCGTTTTTGTGTCATCTGTTCATTAACGTGGCAGTGAACACTAGGCTTATGTCACTAGTGTTTGAGTATGTTATCCGACCGAAGCCTGATAACCTGATATAAGTTTTGGTATTGATGCATCCCTATTTTTATTTTTTATTTTTTTAACAATAAATAAGGATCCAGTGACATAAAATGTCTGTCTTGGCAATTTTATGCAACCTATAAGAAGCAAAGTAGGGCAGCATTTTGTGGCATTAAAGTAGTCTTTTATACTGTGCTTCACCAATATACTTTCAGTGCTTAATAATACGTGTGCTTTCCAGATGTCCTACATTTACAGCTGCAACAAAAAAGCCTCAACAACCTGAATGAATGGGTCTTTTTGTGAAATGAATGTCTGTAGATAAAAAGGTAGAGGTGAAGTTAAGTGCTGAGATAACAATAATGATAGAGGGCATTCTCCAAATGTATGTAGCTCTGGAACAGAAAAAAAAGAAAAAAAAGAAAAAAAAAATCTGAAATCAGCCTTTCAGATAAAACAGTTTGGCACTTCTGTAAAATCTGCATCTAATTTCTTTCTCGGTAAAAGAAAGTTTTTCAAACCTACACTAACAGGTTTAAAGTCTTGGACAATAATGGATAAATCCAGGATGATTAACTGAGGATGATTTTAAGCAATTTTTGATGTGTATCATTAAGACAATATTTTCTAGTACAATGGAATAAAATCATTGGCAGATAGTGAGGTGATAACTAGTGCAAATTGTTCAGATTGTATGCAGTAGGGATAGGATACAGCAGATCTTCGTGGCTGAATTAAACAAAGAAATATAAGCATGTATGGTAACTGACAGTAAAAGGAAATAAATAAAAAAAAAAAAGTTATTTAGAAAATTTAAAAACAGCAAAGAACATATTACATTATCTGCCAGTCAGTTCTCGCTTTTCCAAAACTATCTTAACTCTTAGTGTGGTAGAGCATCTGACATCTTGATATTTGTGCTACTTTTGTCAATTTTGCGAAGCTTGACCCGGGTGTTTACAATCTCTAGACACAATTCCTATCATACATTGGAACTAATAAGAGCTTCTGGGCTTTAGAAATGGACAGGCTGGAGGTCACAGTTAAACAAACCCAAATTCTTGCATTCAGGCCAGTGGAAGCAGGCAGGAAGGACAAATTTCATTTGGCAAGGGGAGGCAGCAGATTTGAATTGCACAATTTTGGTCCTTTGGAAATTCCTAAAGGGGATTTAAAGGATTAAAAGTGAGGTCTGATATGCTGGCATTGAAGATCAGAGGTCAGGTTTGTTTGTTTGTTTTGACATCCATGATTCCCTGCCTACTCCACTAATCCGTCTCGCCACTGGAAACCGCTGAGCCTATCCTTGATTAAAATAAATAAATAAATAAATTACATAAATAAATAGAGGTACCATTCTATATTTGAGACGTATTCAGAAGTGTTGTTCTTACCCACCATTTGTAAATGTTACAAGGTAAATCGCTCAGAAAAATGTTGACACACTTTTGGTAGTTTTACAACCAGATTCGCAGAGAATTTATGAACAATTCGTAGGTGTTTCCACGTGTGATAAATTTGTAAGAAAAGCTATGGTTGATCTTCATAATCGTTTCATACATGTTTGCTTGTGTGCATTGTTACATGTTGAATTAAAAATGAAACCAAAAAAAAAAAAAAAATGAAATTAAACAAAAAGAAACAAAACAGCAAGACAAAACAAAACAAAAACAACAACAACAACAACAACAACAACAACAACAAAAACGTTGGCAGCATCGCAGGTATATAGAAAATTGTGACTGTGGAAAGGAGTACAATCATGGACAAAAAGCCCCAGATATGTGATTATGTCATTGAGCATGTTCTCTACATTACATTTTTGCTAACTGACAAAAAAAAAAAATCACCTTAGAGTGCAATACAGGCTTGGGTAGAGTGTTGACTGACTGTCGCACGTTCTTTCCCAGGTTCGTTCTATCATTTATGGTGGCATTAGAGAGAGCATATGAATAGTGTTCCATTTACATCAGATTACAACAAAGCTTAATGGCATCTAAAAGCTTTCAGCTGCTAATGCTGTGAGTGCATTTGTTTTTTGTTTTTTGTGTTTTTTTTTTTGCCTTTTTTTGCCTTTCCCATGAAAGTTCAGGATATATCTGCAAAGCACTTAGTAACTCGAGTGCTTTGCTAAGTTTGCAGTGGCTTCAGTAGACCTACAGATCTCCCCGTGTCTCAGTCGTTTCTCTTCAGACCAGCGTGGTGTCGCTTCTAATGATTTTCATTTCTTACTTAGAAAAAAAAAAAAGACAAAAAAAAAAAGCCACTGCAATCGTTATCTCTTCGGTTCGTTTGGCAGTTTCTGTAGCTATCGATTCCCACGTCGTCGTCGTCATATGTTCATCACTTTATAAAGTCCGCTCTTGAAGGACCGCGTTCCCCCCCCCCTCCCCCCACACTGCAGTAGTAACTGTGAGATCAGTCTAGATAGCGCGCTCCCTGGCGTAATACAAAAAAGAGTAAAGAAAAGAAGAGAGTCCACATCATATCCAGTAGCTTGGTCTTTACAGTGGATTGTCGCTTGAACAAAAAGGCTTATGGGAAGCCTGCACCCTGTCAAGTACAGACTTTAGACACTCCTTTACGTTCATTCCTTGTTTTTTTTTTTCCTCACTTTCCAGCTTCCTTTTGACACAGTTAGACATAGTAGCTGTCAGATGGCAGGGTGAAGAAATTGAGATGAGTTGCTCTATCCGTTCATTAAATGTGGCATGTTGAAGACATTGCGATGAGCTGTATAATCCATCCATTACATATTTTCTAGAGCGAGCGGCCAGTAAGACAGACAATGATTTTTTTTTTTGTGTTTGTTTGTTTGTTTTCATAGTGTTTCTTTTTTTGTATATTTTTCCTTTTTTCATTACAAGTTCAAGTATTTTTTGTCATTAAAAAAAGAAAACAGCAAAAAATTGGCAAATCTACTCTTAGAATCTACATTAAACCTAATCTACTGTCTGGTGCAAATAAACCACCACCAGAGCAAAGGGTCAGCCTTGGTTTGATTATTTTCCTTCTCTTTTTTACTTCTTTTGTCTTTATAATCAATACTTAATGGATACTGACTTAATTATTTCTTTCAACTACAACTATCTATAATTGTAATACTTGCAGCTACAAGGTAAGAGTCTATATATATATATATATATATATATATATATATATATATATATATATATATATATATATATATATATATATATATATATATATATATATATATATATATATATATATATATATATATATATATATATGAGTCTATTTATATATATATTTATATATTTATATTCTTTTAAAAAGCATGTAGTCCTTTGGTCCCTATTTTCTAAGGAATGATGCATGTAAATAATCCTGGATTACCATTTTCTCTTCCATCTTTCCAGAGCTTTCCCTGGCACAGACTACAACACCTGTATAGGCACAAAAACCAAAATGGCAGCAGGCTGGTGTGTGTGAGTGTGTGAGTGTGTGTTCGCGTGGGTGCGTGTATGCGTGTCTTCGTGTGTGCGTATGTGTGCGCATTCATATGGATTTACAAATAGAGATATCAGTATTAACCAGTATCCAAAATATGAAGTTTTTGCAGTGCATTTATGCATCAGCCTAAGTGCAAAGGTTTTGTGTCTGTAAATTTGTCTAGTTGTGTGTGTGTGTGTGTGTGTGTGTGTGTGTGTGTGTGAGAGAGAGAGAGAGATAGATATGTGTGTTTGACTGCATGTGTGATTGTATATCTGTATATGCATGCTTTGAGCATAATGTATCTATAAATATTTCTCCATCTTGTCTAAAAAACAGCAGCAAAAAAGTTGGTCTCTGCAAAATCGGCTTCCACAGGTTTGCGATGCCAAAGCGAGTAAATAAAAAAGGAAATATTTAGCCAAGAAAAAAGAAAAAAAAAAAATCCCTCCTTGTTCCTTCAGTCACCTAGTCTCACATCTCTCGGCAATTTTCCCACAGAATCAAGGGACCACTCTTCTTTCGTGTGGCAGAGCGGCGAAGTCTTTTGTACTTATACTGCACTTGTGAAAATAAGGTGTTGTCATCCTTCATCCTGAGAGAAAATTAAAACAGAAAAGGAGAGGGAAAAAAAAGGAAGGGGAAAGGAGGAAAGAAGAAAAATGTGAACTGCAACATTCTGTCTGCATATAATGTATATATTGTTTAAAGTTTAAGTGAAGATCTGCCAGCATTATACACCAACATCTACAGCCAACACTTAGAAACACACTCACAACACATAAAGTGAAAGAAGTTAGATATTATACAGTATGTATGTATATCTGTAGTTATATAAACCAGATGGACGAGCTTCGGTAATATGCGGAAAAGACCCTTTGTAGCTGTTTGTCACATCATTTAAAATGACAATTCTGTGACTCTGTCTCTTGTATCTAGCACCAGTTAATCTACCATTATCTAAAAGTAATGAAACAGACAGCAGGACAAGGGGGAGAGACACACAAACAGATGAACACGACGTGAAGACAGTGTGATGGGAGATGGCTGACGTTTAATTACACAGACAGATTATAGGTGGATGATGTCCCATCCAATGCAATGAAAATATATACTGATGATATATATATATATATTTTTTTTTTTGTTGTAGAATAAAGCCTATTCCTGTTTATAGCATTTATACTGAAGGATAATTGTCTTGATATGTCTGTTCCAGAAAAACAGAACAAAACATCAACAAGTGCCTATGCTTTTATTCACATTCCATTAATATTCATATTTTCACCTCCAGCTCTACAGGGCTTGTACAGTATGTACATGTTGATATGTGCTGGGCTTTTATGCCTTATGTAGGGAATAAAACATGCTGGTTTAGGAAAATAATCAATGACAGAGTAGTGAAAAATCACACAAAGCGGAGGTACTGTTTCCACCCCAAAGGTGATTTTTTTTCCCAACAGTCTGTTTTATTCCTCTTATACCACAACATTTTTACATTTTCGCATTTTCTGATTTCTTCAATGCACAATATGTTGTACTTTTAACTGTTTATAGTTAGATTTAATATTGTAGAACATCCATCTGTTACTGAAAAGTTAGTTAAAGCAGCTACAAACAGTCGTTCGCTGTTCGCTGAACCAGCCACTCATTTTTTCTCTCTCTCTCTCTCTCTCTCTTGACATTAATAAGACAAAGCATATGCAGCTTGTCATGTTACAGAGAAACTGCAAATTCCTATATGGCCAATTGTTTGTGGACACCTGACCATAACACCCATGTGCTTTTTGAACATCCCGTTATAATAACAGCACTCCACTCTTCTGGGAAGGCTTCCCACTAGATTTTGGAGTGTGGCTGTGGGATTTGCCCATTCAGCCACAAGAGCATTAGTGAGGTTAGACACTGATGTTGGGCGAGAAGGTTGGGGTTAGGGCTTTGTGCAGTTCTTATACCCCAAACTTGGCAAAACATGAGGTTTCTGTCTTCATACGTTTCTTAAAAGTGACCAGTATATCACCCCAAAAGGACATCATAAAACGTTTTACATTAAAATATATTCTGATATTGCCACTTTGTAATAAAACCATAAGTTTTACAAGTGAGCAGGTGTCACGGTGGAACAGCAGGTAGCCTTGCCGCCTCACAGCTCCAGGGATTGTTGGTTCAATCCTAAGCACAGGCTACGGCCAGGTTGGAGATTCACGTGCTTCACGTAGGTCCCCAGTTTTCTACTTCCTCCACAGAATATGTCTGGAGGTTGATTGGATATGATGAATTTCTCCTAGTTATGAATGCGTGCAGTGTATTTCTGCCTTGCGCCCAGTTTTCCTGGTATAAACTTCAGATCTACCACAATCCTGACCAGGAAAAAAACAGGATTACTGAAGATGAATGGATGTCTAAATTGTAGAAACAGACTGACAGGTGACAAATTAAAGAAAAACAAAACAAAACAAAACAGTGGCTCTGTCAGCTGCGTTTCACCGGCATTGTTTAAGTCCACTTGTCTTCTTAGTGTTGGATCAGATCCAGAGTGAGTTTTCGATTATTATTATTTTGAATTCAATCATCAAAAAAACCTTTAATTAATGTGCTAGCTAATGCTAATGAAGTTCACTTTGATAAGCTCTCTGAAGGGGAATATGAAGGAACTACACCTCGGTTTCTATTAGAGAGAAAAAAAAAACCCAACAAAAACAAAAAGCCTGGCTTGTACTCAACGCTGATAACTCACACCACATCTCTTCGTTCTGCTCCTTTTCTCTGGCATATACACATACGCTTGTTAAAAGTGTTAAAAGTGTTTTGACTGAAGAAAGAAAGACGATTAACGTGCATTCTGTGTGCAGACAGAAACCGAAACAGGGCATTATGTGAAAAAAGATCTGATTATAGATGCAATTCAAAGGCAGGAGGCAACAGAGTTGCTTTAAAAATAGACACCCCCTGATAGCACTCTTTTCTTTACTCCCAGCAGAGGGATGCATATATATATATATATATATATATATATCTTAATAAAAAACACATTTATACACTTGAAAGACTGTTTTTGCACTCATTTTTTACTTTTTATTACCATTTTCACTTCATTTTTCATCCTTCTATGACTTTATACTTTTTTATCATTTCATTTTTACTACTTGACTTAACAGCACTTTCAGCTATGACGTATGAAAAGTTTTTTTTTTCTTTCGAATCTTTTTTTTTTTGTTTTTGCAGCATTCAGATGCGTATACAATTGGTATATTATATGAATTTCCATATTTTAGGATTTCACAAGGTCTGTTGCGTCTTTATTATTTAAGCATTTGTCTCCATATTATTCAATTTGCTAATTCAGCGATAAATCTTAATATTCTTTATTACATTTAATATATTTTTTCCTAAGATCATTTAATTTTATTGGCACTTTTGAATTCTAGCACTAGCTATAATTCACACTGGACTGAATTGAGCTGAAAAATGTAGCAGAAGAGAAACCACTTGTCACTTTTTTTTTGTTTCTCATTATTCTGTGTGTATGTGTGTGTGTGTGTGTGTGTGTGTGTGCATGTGAGAAACTGAGTTGATGAAGTCGCCATGTGTGGGTCCATGGCAGCACCTGCAGCTCTGCAATCATTCTGTAATTGGTTAGCAAGCTCATAAATAAGTAAACAGGAAGCAATCCCCGTGTTGGCCAAACAAAACAATCACAGTGAAGCACTTCAAACGGAGATGCAATGAAAAACAGCACAGAGAGGAAGAGGAGAGGAGACCGGAGTTAACATTTGCCTTTGCACCACCACTGGGGGAAGAATAATTGGCAACACAAACATGGTGTCATGATGTAACGATCGCTCACCGGGAGAGTTAGCAATTAAAAAGTTCAGCTCCTTCATAAAAGTACATAAAGGAAAAAGAAACATCAAATGAAAATATAAAGAGTCACAGCTCATGTTAGGGAAATAAGCGAGATAGAAAGGGCAAAATATCAACACATTCTCAAGTTCACACGCAAAATAACAAGAGCACAGCACTCACATTACAACAGCAAAAGGTCACACCCCATCGAAATCAACCAATCAGCAGATTTACAAACACCAGCTACCAGCTACCGACAGCGCAAACAAAATACTGCACTCCATAAATGCAAAAATCCAAAACATGGCCACAAGAGAAATAGAGAAAGAGAGTAAAAGATCAACAGCACGTCATGCCACTCGATCACAGTAGTACACATGACGTCATCCAAAAGAAAATGACACCATAGTGGGAACTTACAGCCGTGGGAACTGTTTCCCCCTGACCGTAGACATGTAGCTAGTCAACAGGGCGGCCATCTCGAGCTACGTTTGGCCATGCCTGGGTTTCACGCCGGTTAGGGGCAAAAGAAGAAAAACAAATCCATGGAATTTCTTTTCCGTCACTTGGTGTTGTTATGAGCATTACCGCTGCACTTACGAACTTTTCAGGCAGATCATTAAGGACACATTGCTGGCAGAAATGAGAAATGTTAATATTATTATTAGCAAGTTCAAATAAGACAAATAAATAGCATACATACAGAGTAAGACAGACTGCCATGAGTGAGTAGATGGAACAAACATGTACATTAAGAGACATTTTCGTAGACAATGTATTTTCTGAGGAGAAAAAAAAAAGACATGGGGGCGAAGTCGCACACTCCTGCTAACAAAATGCAGACACACACACACACACGCACACACACACACCCTGCTGACAAAAGTGGGAAGTATGATTTGTATGTAAGTTGCCAGATTCTCGCTGAGTAGGCCATTGTGCTGATCAAACCTCCCAGTGCTCTCATTTGAGGACATCTGTCTATCGAGCTCTATGGAAAACATCCTCTCTTCAGGGGGTCTGTACTGCAACTGGTGTTCTACTGCTTTTAACTGTCTCAGTGCTGTAGCTTTAATTACTAATTTTTTTATTTTTTAAAAAAAATTTTCAAAATGACGACTGAACATCTGGGTTCTTGCAAAAAAATTGAAGCAAATGATTATAAATCAACACAGTCAGTAATGCTTCAGTGCATCTGTTTCCATCCACATGTTATGCAAATTTTAAGGCCAGGTACCACACCATAATAGGATTAGTATTCTTGTGTACTTTTTTAGTCAAGGAAAATATACACATACATTAGAATTAGAAATAGAATAATTTTTTGAGTTAAAATTTTTGCTTTTGCTGTTAGAAGAAAATAATGTAGACCTTCTGACCAGATTTAAATATTCAGCTGTGCTGTGGTATTTAACACCTGATCAAAATATGGTTATTTTATGAAAGCATGTATGATAAATGCATATTTAGTTTTATGGGGAAAAAAAGTCACTTAACCCAGAGGTGGACAAATCACTACTCCAGACTATTAGCATTCTATTCATACTGGTGTTGCCCAGTGGGCAAGCAGGCTAAACAAGCTGAATAGTTTAGCGATCTTCAGTATTTTTGTTGTTCTGTCTTTCAACAACCAGAGTATGAAAAAAACCTACTCACTATTGACTTTCACAAAGCAAACGTTTTTATCTGGCACGTATATTTAAACCAGGTGTACTTCGCCATGGTACAATGCACCTCAATGCTGTAACTACAGTGTGTGCTACTTGTTCTGAATCCCACCACCTGCTGCACTACACCCATCAGCTTTTACTTTTCTGATTAATTAATGTGCACGGATGACCTACGACCTTTTCATAATCAGGAACACACAGGTGGAAATGCCGAGTACAATAAAGTGATGTGTAAAGCTGTCATACAATTCTCCTGCCAGCACAGTACACAGTCACTCCACAGTTATACGCACTGAGGAAAAAATAAATACGCCAGACTTGAATGATATCGTTTATGTGCGATGTGAAGAGAAAACACCAAATATTGGCTAGCAACTTGCTACTTTTTTATTGGGGTCGCAAACACAATGTGCTTCCTTTCTTGGAAAAAAATATGGCTGAGTCGTCCCCATCCCTTACCTTGGAAATTATGCACTCATCTGTATCTGTATCAATGCACTTAACTAGCTTGTCATTCTTCATGACATTATTGTTTGTTGTTACATGATACATTATTGTATCTTTTTTTTTTTTTTTTTAAATGAGCAAGCACTCTGGACCTTGCTAGCTGATGGACCTCTGTTAATCCTTTAAATTCCCGTCCACTATTCCCCCTCGTAACTCCATACCTCTTTTCACCTTTTTTAGTTTTAGTTTATAAAAAGTGAATAAACAGAGGCTTTATTTAATGTTAAACCCAAAACAGCTCATGATATTAGGAAGAAAAAAAACTTTAATTTTAAATGTCCACATTCTATTATTAACTAGTGTGTGAAATTATTTGTATAGCTCCTTCAAAGGCTAAGAAACTGGAAACATTTTGAGAATGAAGCAGATAAACATAATGCCAGTAAACAATAGAATCCCGAGACACTGTTAATATTTTAGCACAAATCAGTATACCGTCTAAGGAAATGTCTATGCATGGACTACATAACAATATGTTTTATGAAATAAGTTCTCCAGCAATATATAATTCAGTAATTCAGAACGTCTGTTAAAAGGTTCCTTGAAACATTAAATAATGCAACATTATGTTATGAGTAATTAATTGGGTTATAGGAATTAAAGTATAAAAATAAAGCATATTTATAATTGTCAGTTCTTTTAATTTCTTTATTTTTTGTGGAAGTATGAAGCTGAATATAGACAATTGGAAGCAAAAGTCACCATTTTTTTTTCGCTAGTGGTACCTGTCCTTAAGAAAACCACACAAAAAAGAGAAATTCTGAATTGTTCCACTTCCATCAGCTAATATTATTTGAATATTTTGACATGGACCCAAAACGATTTGTCCTAAACATACACCTGCAGCAACCACTACACGTCCCAACCCACACTGTGTTGCACTAACTATTAGTGAACTTTTTTTTTTTTTTTTGTATGTTCAATGTTTCCATTAAAATGTTCTTATATGCAAAATGATAATTTGCATCAAAACAAGTGGATGGGAACCTCACTAGTGGTGGTTCTCACCTGGATGTGGATGTTGGTGCAATCAATAAGGGCGGTTGGCATCTTTTGGCCTCTTCAGCTGGACCTTGAGCCTCTTCATGCCAATCTGAAAACCATTCATTGCCTGAATGGCAGCCTGAGCGCTGGATGGGTTATCAAAGCTCACGAAGCCTGAATAGGGACAGAAAGAGAGAGAAAAATAAATACTGGGATCTTACAATTTAAAAATCAACTCATGTTTCTTTCGTACAAAAGAAAGCTGGGGCTTGCACCTACTTGGGTATATTTGTCATATTTATATTATTGATGATATAACAATATACCACAGCATTGTTCAGTTCTCAAACGGTCAGAAGGTTGAAAATCACAGGTTTGTACACTGTAAATACACTCGTTCTAGTACTCTTTCATTTCTATCATAACAATTCATTCATGACTTGTATGGTGGATGCTCCATATAATCTAATAATATATGAAATAATAAATGTGTTGTTTAACAAAGAAAAAAAAGGGTATAATTGTAAGAAA
>CM040980.1:25931149-25959079 GCA_022985145.1 Pangasius djambal | reverse complement strand
TTTTATTTTAAAAAAAAAAAAAAAAAAAAAAAAAAAAAAAATTAGATAATTGTAAGTTGCTCTGATTAAGTGTGTCTGCCAAAAGCCATAAATGAACAAAACATTATTTCGCAAGATAAAAAATATAATTGTTGGTATGGTAACATTTTCCATAAGAAGCTGCTGATTTAACATTTTTGGAAGGAGTCTCCGTTACCAGAGCTTTGTCAGAGATAAAGAGAGAAAGCTGTGCTGTTAAGTTTTCCAACATGGTCTTCAGGACAGAGGACTTTTTTTTTTTTTAATTCAGGACAATAATTTTTTCTGTCTTATTAACTACAAGACAAAGTAAGGGAATGGTTGTTTACATCTTCTGTAACGTGATAACTTGTTTTGCAGATGTTCCACAACAGTTACATGCAACTATAAACAGATAAATGGTATGACGTGCTGTTATAAATAAATGTATGTCAATAAATAAAAATTCTAGGTGTTGCTAAATTGCTGTGGTTTAAGGGGAATAAAACACTATGGGATTTGCTGAAAACTACTCAGCTACAATGCTTGTTTGTAAAGGTATAAATAAAAGCAGTGGGACTGCAGGTAATTGAACATGTGACAGTTTAACTCTAGATTTAACTCCTTATTGCAAATAGTGCCATAAAACCCACCTTATGTGCAATAAATCAGCTCCAACAAAGGCAGTAATCGGGGAGGACTGGCATTCTAAGGTTCAGTTTTGGCGGTTTGGGCTCTCCGAGTTGCTGTAGCAGCTCTGTTAACATTCTCGTTACAGGTGCTCTAACTTATCACAGACGTGTCAAGGCAAAATGATCCTGCGGCTCTCCTGCCCTTTTCTTATCGCCCTCTTCACTGGTTGACTGGCCAAATTTGCTGCCCGCCAGCTGATTCAATCACCTGGCTACAGCTCCGATTTAATTTCGTGGGTGAGGCCATGCTTTTGTCAGGCCAGCCAGAGATAAGAGCACAGCTTTTACAAACCCTTTAAAAGAGCCGAGCCTGTCAGACAACTTCTATCCACCTTCATAAATCTCCCTCTCTCCTGTCGCACCAATCCAGCCCTGTCTCTGCCAGCAGCCGGCAGAGAGTGAGGTGACAAAGCTAAAGAGAAGATGACTGGATGCAAGAATGGTAAATCGTACAGAACTTGAGCAAAGTAAATCAGTCGGCGCTGAACTTTCTGCCATGTTTTATAGGAAGCTGTGCACTTTACAATGGCTGCTTCCTTCGAGGCAAGACATTAAAGATTCTTTAAATGAGCAGGCAAAGTTGAAGCGGCGGAGGAGGACTTCATCGATTTTTGCCTATCCATTTTTTTTGTACTTCCAAGGCCTTACAGTAGGCCTAGAAATTTTACATCTTAAGCCCTAGAGCTATTTTAAACTATACTACAGGCTGACTGTGGATTTTTACACTTTTAATACTCAAATCTAAAAGCACATCTCAGTTTTTTTCCAGCCACAGAGAAGCGTGTGTGTATATATATATATATATATATATATATATATATATATATATATATATATATATATATATATATATATATATATATATAATGTGTGTATTTTTGTGTATCTGTGTATAGCTGAGTGATTCGTGATTCTAGCAGATCCCTGAAAATCCATTTTCCTTTTTGGCTAATACTGCTAAAAGAGGCAGGCTTTGATCAGCGTTAAATGTCAATATTGAGTGAGTAATCACTGAGGATTAAAAGAACACAATGTCCCAAATGATTCAGCAGGCGCTTCAGTCTGCACTTACTGAGGAGATGCTTTTTTGGAGCTCGCATCCATGCCTTAAAGCTGTGAAAATCAAATCCAGGCAACCCAAGAGGAATCAACACCACTGACTTGCTCTTCTGCTATTAATATTTGCTTCTTTTATTTTCCACACAGAATTTGCTTCTGAGGAGAAGGTCAATATTTCACAGCTTAGTTTAACATCAAAAACAGGATTGAAAAAAAAAACAAAAAAACCTGAGTTTTCATGTATATTCATTTATATGAGTAAGAGCAATTCAAAGCTAAATGAAGAGCTATATATTTGCATTAATCTCTCACAAGTGGATTTGCCTCATACCGTTCAATAAACTGGTTTAGTGTGTTTCAATCAGAGCACAAAGAAGCTGCAGGACACGGAGAAATTTAATTTCACAGCATCTTAATCTAATTTGTAAGTAGCTCTGGAAAACACATTGAAACTTGGACCAAAACAAAAAAAAATTTAAATATAGTGTATAAGACAAATGCTGCTTCATTGTTTATATGGGCAGAAATGATAATAAAACTCATTTTCAAGAAGTAATACACTGATGAGCCTTAACTAAAAAAAAAAAAAAAAAAAAAAAAAAAAAATTAGCAGGTTTCTGTTCCCACTACTGTGTATGCACCAAGGAATACAGTGTATAAGTGAGCTATGAAATGTAAAAAGCACAGGATAACATACTGTGCTCTGAATACCAAGTCTAGTACTTATAGGAAAGAAAGGCATGTAGACATCTTTCTCAAGGCTGCATATCTATAAGGAAAGTTAGCAGTCAGTGAGTATCAGAGAAAATGTCTCGCAGCACTTGTTTCTTCTGTGCTTTAATATCCCACAAACCTTCACTGATGAGCAGCATCCAGGGGAACTGCTCACTCAAATGTGACGCCACTTTTCCAACGTTAATTGCAAATTGATTAGCAGAGACATGGGAAATAAAGAGAGGAGGAAAAAAAAACTAATCACGGCAAGGGAAGTGGGGCATGGGACGATTTCTAAAAGGATCGTGCCAAACGACAACGCTTTTATCTCCTTACGGCTGGTTGTCATTTTTTTTTGATGAGCGTTGTGGGTACTCACCGAAACACTTGCTCTGATTGGTGGCCCGGTCCACGAAGACTTTGGCAGAGATGACGTTGCCAAAGGGCAGAAACATCTGCATGAGCTCAGCGTCCCCAAACTCCTGCGGCAGGTGGTAGATAAACAGGTTACAGCCTTCAGGCCCTGCAGAAACAGACACACAAAAAGAAGACACAAAAAGCACACTTAGTACATGAATAGACTAGCACAAATGAACATAAGAAACATAAGAGAAATAAGACTTGAGAGTAAGCGTGGAAATGGGAAAATCCCATGATTTAATCCCATGAATCCCATGTATATGTAATGATATGATGATTGATAATTGAAAATTCATAATTGCCCATCACACATTTGCACATTTCTAAGAAATCCTGTCAAGATAGACTATGTTAGATAACAATATCGTGATAACAATATTTACTAAAGATTTATGAATATGGATTTCCTCTTACAAATTAAGAGGAAACTAACTAGCTGTCTAATGTTAAAATGAAGACTTAGAAATCCCCTGAGAAATCCTATCAGGCTTATGTTAGCCATCTAGCTAATGCTAACAGTAATTATTAAAAAGCATTTAATGTTAAAAGGGAAGATTTCAAACATTGAGGAACATAAAATAGTGAATATAAAATAGTGGCTAGTTGCCTAACATTAGCAGTGAAAATTATAAACATCCGTAAATAAGAGTGAGAAATCCTCCCAGAATAGTTTACGTAAATTATCTAGCTAATGCTAACAGTAAGGATTAAATACAAAATACAAATATAAATTAAGATTATAAAAAAAAAATCCCTGGATGAAAAATCCCTTTCAGAAAATATTAGCTAGCTGTCTAACATTAACAGTGAAGATTCTAAACATCTGTGAATAAGGCTTCTCAAAAATCCTCTCAGAAACCCTGGTAGTTTAGCTAATGTTAGCCATCTAGCTAACATTAACAGTAGTTATTAAAACATTTCTAAACATGACTTTCTCTCAGAAATGCTTGCAAGCTGTCTAATGTTAAAAGTGAAGACTATAAATGTTTATGAATGTGGCTAAAATATGAAAATGTTAGCTAGCTCACTAGCATTACCAGTGAACATTATACACATTTATCGATGTTTATAAGAGTTAGAAATCCTTAGAAAGTTTTCTAAATTAGTTGAAAAAAAAAAACACTGTAGGCTTTCCCTGGATTAAAAATGAAATGAATTCCCTTGTATGCTTAATTTTTATTCTACATTGTCCAGCTTTCATTCTTTCAGGCATGTTGGCAAAAACTCCTGGATTTTTTTTTTTGTCCTGTTCAGGATTTTGTGTTCCTTCCTACAACCAAATCCTAGCTGGCAAACAGGAATTCCTCTCTATTCTGAATTCCTCACTATTTCTTTTGTAACCAATAGCCGTGAACAATAAAACGTTTTATACATTTAAGTTTATAACCGTGAAGTTGAAGCAATGATACAGTATGTGAATTTTTATATCCAGAGCAAAAATAACCTTATCTGCAATATTTGGTATATAACTTTATTATCATGGGTTGGGTGCCATAAGCAGTGTTTTCCCGCCAACGTTGAAAATATACCACCAGTCTATCAATATGTGAACCTTAACATAGCTCATGTATGAATGCATATAACTGATGTTTCCCCCAGGACTCCAAATGCAACAAGTTGCAATTTTGAAAATAAATTCCTAGAACCTCTTTTCATATCTCCTGGGCTTTTATGTGATGAAAGTTACTCATGTGTTTTTTTTAGCTCTCACCCTAAAACTCCTTTTTTTTCACTGTTCCACTGCCACTTTTCCTCTCCTGCTAATTCTGACTCGAGAATGTACAGGCAGAACGGGGCAATTATCACCTTTTTATCAAGGATGGGCGGGGCCACTCTTACCTTCGCGCTGTTGCTGGGGGATGATGGCCGGTTGCTGGGGAAACGCTTGGCTGATTGGCGCATAGGCGGCAGGATAGGCTGCTGTTGCGAGGAGATACAAGAAGATGAGGGGAGAGAGAGAGAGAGAGAGAGTGAGAGAGAGAGAGAGAGAGAAACGGAGAGAGAGAGAGAGAGAGAGAGGAAGAGCAGAGGGAATTTGCATCAATATTCCCCGATTTGACACAAGAACTTAAATTATTATTGCATTGTTCCCGCATTCCAGATGCTGAATAAATAAATTGTGTTATAGCTCATGGTCAGTCGTCTTTATTTTTGCTGTGGTTCAGCGCCCGGCGAAAATAAACTGGTTAAAAGGGTCTTTTATAGAAGCTGTCCTCCCATAGGTATTGCAAAAGAGACACGGGCCTTGCATTAAGTTGTTATCTAGTAAATAAGCTTTCATTTACTCTGCCATTGTGGGCCTGATTCTGCATGCTAAACGGCTGCGGTTTTACTCCGCAGACTTTCTGGCCTTTAAATCAAGTCAATATAAGATTGTAAAGGATGAGGAAGAAAAAGCATGATAATCCCAGTTATGATTACTTCCAATAGCTGAATTTGATGTATTTCAGCCACATCTGAAATCACATAAGGACCTCTCTGTCAGTGAGTAAGTGGGTTATTAATCCATTTCTGCCATTCTGAGCTCAGTTCTGCAATTTTTCTCGTGCTGCTTCATATTCTGACTTTAATAAAGCATGTGTATTGTTGAGAAAGTTGAATATGGACAGTAAATCGGCGTAACTAAACAAGTAAGCATTCTAAATACTTGTTTGTTTAAATAGACAGTATATTTCTTTAATGACACACTAAAGACAATATATGAAGATCAACTCAATATACATAACCTTTTGGTGCATACATATAGTATCTAAGCAAACATTATCAGCATGCTACACACAAGTTGTATGTCTATGTTATTGTAAGAGCAGTGGTAGCGCTAGTATGTTTTGAATGGGGTGACTGGATTATCATATGGACATTACAGAATTCAATACGGTATACATTAATTGCTTTTTTTTTTTTATTTGCATACCATTTTCAACTTCAACTTGTGTCATCTTGATTTCTTATAACCGGTGAAACTACATGTGAATAATGTACTTTCTTTTAACGATTAACTTGTCCATCTTTGTCACATTCAGAGTTGGAGAATTACATCGAACAATATTTACATGGGGAAAGTTACGCATATTCAGAGATGGGTTACGCAGTCCCTTTTCTTGTTCCTTGTTCAGATTATTAATTGCATGTAGTTCACACCAAATTTTCTTGAGTAGTTTTTTTTTTTTAATGGAGTCTAGACCACAACACCAGTGGCAGCCTTTAAGAAGTTCGGAAGGGATGAAAAATGGACTGAAGCAGGAAATATCTTTGTTTTACTTTGCTGTCAAATGTAATACAATGTAACATAAACAATAATGGAAAAGTAACATGAAAAAAAAAAAAAAGGCTAATATGATAATATATGCATTAGAAGATGGAAAGCATTGAAATAAAAACCAAATTACAGTGAAGAATACTGCTAATATTTTGCTGCATGAATAATATTAGTTGTAATTATCGTATTAATATGGCCCATTGTGCTTAGCATCGTAAACCAGACTATACTTTCACTAGAGTCTGATCATTTTTGTGCAAACATGGCCAAGAATTGTCTGCTTTCACAGGAAAAGGCCATCTGACTCACCACTAACTGTTTCAAACAAACTCAAACTCTAATAACTTTTAAAGACAGGGTGCCGTGAACCATTTCCAAACCAGTGACTATATTCGGCTGTGAAATATTAATTGTGTCACAGTTTTCAAAAGTTTGTTTTTTCCATCGGAGGTGTGCTGTACGGAAATTTAGGGTCTGTGGACGCAGAATTGCAAGCACCGTAGCAGCCATCCTGTAGATCCACCTTTGATAACAGCAAAATGCGTTTTATTTACTCTGGAACAGGGTAATCGTCGAGTCATTTCCTCAGTCAATCAGACTTCGCACATTGGCAGTGGATGTAAACAGTTTCTTCCTCTAATCTAACACACTTAAAATAGCTTTAGCAGTTCTAAAAGCCTTGTTTGGCTGGAAACATTAAGAAACAAGGTAGAGTTCCAGAAGCTATGCATGGCATCCCGATCAACAGGGTCTTATTATTGTAAGAGCCAATTCCGATATAGTCTGCAAAGCAATTTCTACTGCAGGAGACTACAGCGGAGGTTTAGGACAGAGAGAAAAGAAGATGAAAAGAAGAAGTGAAAGCACCTGCATAGTGTTGCACGCCGGCGTATGCTTGCTGGAGAGGGTCGGTCACTGTTGGACTCTGTGCTGTACAGAGATAGACACAGAAATAGAGAAAAGTTTATACAGACAAATACAGACATTGACCAAGAAATGAAAGGACTAGTACAGTAACTAGAGAAAGTCACCCAGCCTGGATAGTTAGAAGGTAAAGTTGGGTTTTATAGACTGGTGTCAGATCTTTTCTAGCTAAAGCAGGCTCCTATCTTTATAGTCAAGCCTTAATAATCATGTGTTACCTGGATAGGGGTGAATTCCATTGGTATAGATGGGTTCAGAGGCTGGCTGGCCATTGCTTTGAGGAGGCAGTGCGCTGAAGCCATTCACCCCGATTGGAGCAGCGATGCTGGGCACTGCTGTGGCACTGATGCCTGGAGGTGTGCTGGTGCCTAAAACACACACATGAATTTACCTGTAAGAGTAACACACCTGCCAGAACCATCTTGTGTATTCCGTTGGCTGACATATTCAATAGAAGTGAGAAATATTTGCAGTTATAGTTACAAGCCCTTTATGACAGCATACTTAAAGCTGCGTAAACATTTATAAAGACTCTTTACAACAGGCATCAGCTGGAAAACGGTAGAAAAAAATGTAAATTATTGTTATTATTATAAGCTTATATTCGATAAATTAGTCTTAGCACTAGATTGTGGGGTGTTATTTCAAGATAATATTGAAATTCCACCCGACAATCTATCTAGGATTTAAAAAGTTCAAAATAATTAGATTATATGAGTAACTAATTTGAAAAAAAAAAGAGATGTTAAATTGCAATAATGATATCTTTAAATAACTTATGAAGTCCAAATAACAATATATTAAGAAGAAATAATGACATATCTGAAAATAATAAGAAATTAAGTAAAAGTAATGAAGTGATATCTTGAAGTAAGTTGAAATAATGTGATCTTAAATTAAAATAATGACATAATATATTGAAGTAAGTTGAAATAATTAGACATTTATTGACAGAAATCACACAATATGTTGAAATAACAACAAGATAAACCGATACAGCGACATGTCTTAAAATGAGTTAAGTTCAAATAATGAGATATTAAGTTCAAAATAACTACTTAATACCTTGAAATAATAAGATAAGTTAAAATAATGAGATCTTAAAATAATGAGTTGACAAATCATAATAATACGCATCGATACATTTGTGATTCAGGGGTTCAGTAGTTATGATGCTATTCGATAATGCTGTTACTTTGTGAGGATTCTGACAGTGACAATTATTAAACAGTTCTAACGATTGTTTATATCTTCTCTAGCCCTTAAGTACATTGAGGTTCATAATTCTTTTGATTAGATTTTTATAAAATAGTCGTCTCAATGTCATGACACAGAGTTTTGTATATTTTCTCCTCCAAGTAAAAGAAGTTTTTTTAAGACATTTTTTTTAATAAAACCCTTGACAGCACCATAAAAAAGACACCATACAGACAGAGTTGTGTATACCTCTCTGGCGCTAAATCAGACTGAGTTTTGATGGGTTTAATGTTTGCTCTGTAGCTTTATGAATGCATATTCGTCAAGTGAAGCTTTACCGAAATCTTTATGCGATTTCGGCAATAAAACGGTAAGTAATCTGTCTCAAAATTCAGTACATGCGATTGTAGCAAGCACTCGCAGCGGAGCTGCCAAGCCTAGAAATGATCTGCTCGTACGAAACAGACAGCACCTTCTGCTTGTGAACAGTTCATGAACAACGCAGCAGTTTGCAAACACCTGACTGACTCATCAGGGAGGAAGCGGAGACACAGCAACGTGTTGACTGATTCACTTTTCCAACATGTTGCTAAAACCTGTTGTTGGCCGTTGTTAGTGGATGATTAATTAGTGTTTAAAGATTCCACATGATTGGAAAAGTCATTTATTTATAGATGTTTGCTAGGAGGCAAAGCTGCTATGACCTTGTACGTGTATTAAGCTCTCACCAACACATGGGAAAAAAATATAACCTCTGGTTAACATTTGGAGGACAGTATTCTTTTAGAATAAAATAAGTTGAGGGTTCATAATTACTGTAAGAGCAAATTTCATGAATCATTCAGTGAATATCACCAGTAATGTTTTGGAACTAGCGATCTTTAGCAATTGAAGTGACAAAATTGGTTTCATATCCCCGTTACAAAATGTACTTATGTATCTTCAGAATATATAACACCATATTTGGAAGATTCAAGTTTTTGTTAACTCATCTCGGACAACAATACCTTATTTTTTACAAGCTTTCTTTGCTGAGGATGGTGAGGCTGTTTACTCTTAAATGAGTAACAGCGTTCATTTTTTTCTTTTTTTTTTTTACTATTAAATGATCAAATATTCAAAATTTGGTCAACTACCATCCATACTAAAGACAGAGTAAATATATAATAATAAATAATAAAGACCCCAGTATCATTGAAAATAAAGAAAAAGATTGAGAGAAACTTTCTGCTTCCCATGATCTTCAGGAAATTTGATGACACAACTTCATGTTGAACATGTGACTTGTGGATCATTACAAATATTTTAGAGGGGTGAATGTGTTCAGGTAACAGGGCTGAGTGAATGTTATGGAGATTTTGTAAGCATTTAAATAATTATTTCACTACTGGGCTGGTAGTGGACAGGCAAAATGTTGTATTCTAATTGCTGTACAGCTATTTAAAGGTGCAGTAGTTGATTGCTTTGTTCATTCCTTACTTCTACATGTAACCTGGAAGATGCATAGTACATGATTAAAAAAATAAATAAATCACTGGGAAAAACTGACTTCTGGTCCTCATCACTCATCACTCATCACTTGTTGTGTTTGGATGCTCATCCTGTCTACACTCTACTCTACGGGCCACCATAGATCCTGAGGGTGGAGCTTTGTGAACATCGGTGGGAATCATTCAAATGTTGAACCCTCCTAAATAATGTAAAGGTGGATTAGGTATCTGAAACACGCACATGGGTTGTTGTGAAGGATAATTTGCCTATGTTCCAAGTGTCCTTTTCGTTTACTTTAAATGCATATATGGTGCATCAGTGGGACACAAATGGCATATCAATCATGGAATCATGGTTGAGGATTTTGGTTTGTGTAAATCACATTTGCTGTAGGCAATTGTGTATACAGTCAGGTCCGGAAGTATTTGGACAATGACAGAGTTTTTGTGATTTTGCCCTTATACACCAACACAATGGATTTGAAATAAAAAATTTTCAAAGGATTTTCAATCAAGTCTTAATATTATGGTTATATTTACAATTATGTCACTTTATCCAAATACCTTTGAGCCCCTGAAAATAGAAGTACTTTGTTGAAAGTGGCTGTAATTCCTAAATGGTAAAAATGCCATATTCTTGTGGAACCTCTTAAATTAAAGCTGAAAGTCTACACTTCGATCACATCTTGCTTGTTTTATTTCAAATCCATTGTGGTGGTGTATAAAGGCAAAATCACAAAAACTCTGTCATTGTCCAAATACTTCCGGACCTGACTGTATGTTTCAAAGCTACTTGAGTATTATAAAAATATATATAATATATTTTTTTTTATTTAGATATTTAGTTGTGCCACAAAGGTCTTAAGACTATAGACATGAGCAGGGCAGGATGCTACAAAGTGAAGTATATATCAGAACAGCATTCAGGCAGGATGATTCACTAATCCTGAGTGTCATTCGATTAGACACAGGGACTTAGGCATTTTCCTCAGGCAATGGTCCCATCTAATCTCAGGTTTGTTGGTTTTGACTTGATGTTTTTTTAGCTTCTTTTCTCGTGTTTTTTTTTTTTTCCTTGTGGCAGTGAAGGGCATTTAAGCCATGTAGGATTAAATTTGATAGGTATAACCTTAGTAGTGTAGGCTTTAGGGATTACAAATGCACGAAAGCAGACAGAAAAACAGGGAAAGTGAAAGGAGGGGGGGTTGAAGGACACTTTATTTAATTCTTTTTTTTCTCCTGGCCCTGGATGTCAGCTTACTTATCATTGTTGAGGCATCAGAGTGTCTCTCCGCATTGGAGAGAGGGGTCAAGCTCAGGTCCAGGATTATCTTTCACAAATCTTTATCAATTTGTCAAGGACTCATCATCCAAAGGCATCAGATTGGCCACATTCCCAGGTGGGACAAACAAAAACAGTGAAAAAAAAGCCTAACCCTATTTAAAAACAGAAAGCAGCTGTCTAACCCTTTACTTTGACTTTCCTTCCTTCCTTCTCTCGACTCCTTGCCTCTCTGTTCTGCCAGGGTTTCTCTCGTAATTCCCTGTAATGCACAGTGTTTATGAGGCCCATAGCTCTACTGTACATTCCCAGTCATAGCATAACCCACACTGCATTGCTCTGGACTGTTGTAATCGTGAGTATAATGGTACTGCTCACCCTGCGGGGCCTTTAAATAAGCAGTAAACTTGTGTGATAAAGTGCTCTAAAGTTCCTCCCACCTGAAGAGGGCGTCATTGGGGCAGCTACCAGGCCGTTGACGTTGAAAGCTGCCATTTGCTGCATCTGAGCGGCTGCGATGGCCGCCATAGGGTTGAGATAGGAGCCCTGCGTGGCAGCCATGAGCGCCGCTTGCTGCTGCATCATCTGCTATAAAATGACAAAGAACAAAAGAATGACATGAATAACAGAAAGAGGGTCATTAAAGTTTAGGAACAACTGTGGGATTGTGGAGGACAGAGGTCTTGGAAATGTACAAAGGAAAACACTCCACAGTCTGACTTCCCAGTTGGAAATTCAGGTGGGATCCACACTGCTCCCTTTGCCTCAGTTTTGTGTCTGTTGTTTTCCGTTATGAAGCATGTTCTTACCATAGGTTGGTCCTCTTTTTTAGGAAATGATTCACGTAAACAGTTGAAGAGTTTGAAGGAAGAAAAAATGTCTCCCTATTACTATTTCTCACCCAAAAAGTGAAGGTAAAAGGCAAGTCTTAAGGAGGTCAAGGCAAAGTCAAGCCCGAGTCCATTTGATAGAGAAACCGAGTCACGAATGAAATGGAAAACCAAATCATTTTCGAGGACAAGCCATTACTTCAATTTCATATACATTATGCAAGACCACTTTTTCAAATTTTCTTGAGAATTACATAGAATTCTGCAGAGGACTGGCATGCCCAGGGTTCCCAGGATAGACTCAGGATCCACCACGGCCTGACCAGGTTAAAGCGCCTACTGAAGATGAATTAATTTACGTGATTGAACTGTCCACAAATAGCCACTATAGGCTAGTGTTGAGGCCTGGACCAAATACAGTCTCTCAGACACTCCCGGCCTGGAATGTCTAAGGGGATTTAAACTTGCAACCTTCTGGCAATTGTGTTACATAGCAACCTGTCAACTGTTCATAAATTTGTGTGTTTATTTGGTTATAATATACACATATACTATTAGTTTCTTGTAAGCTTCCCTGTTTCCTGAGCAGAAGTCCCAGCATGCATTTAGATAGGAAAATACTGATCCAGAAATACCGCTTTCTTAGTATAATATGCAGACAAAAAACCCACAGGGAAACATCCTGTTCACATTCCCTGAGTTTCCTTTGTGTGGCCTAACTGAGCTGACGAATAACTACTTGGGCCCCTACGGACTTAGGCCTCCAGAATTCCCAACTGCGGCTTCGCTCTGCTCGGCTGTTCTTCGCTAAGCATCTATAACGAGCTGTGTGTCGGCAGCGTGGGCACAGACAGCATCTGCTAGCCAGAGTCTGTTATCGGTCAAAGCTTCAGCGCTAACGCTGCCGTCTCCAAACATACGGAGACTTGAGCAGGGGTGGAAATATACACAGTAATGATTTCACTCCTGGGAGTTGAGAGACAGTTTAGTGTTTGGGAAGGAGGAAGTTATATACAGCCGCGCTCACATATTTTCGCTTGGCTTTAGTCCCGAAAGTACCACGGGCTGACGTGTAAATTCATTACAATCAGCCTTAGACTATGTATTATTATGTTTGGGGCCGAGAAAGTTATTTTTAGAGTCGCTGATATCCACTGAGCACTTGTATGAGTGCACACAAGTTAGTAAGTGATTAATTAATTCATTTTTGTTTCTTTACTTAGGAACGGCCGTCCCACTGACCTACACCATATCTTTTGATTTTATAATGTTGCAGTTGTAATTGTAATGTAATATACTGTATACTGTATATAGATAGAGTGACTGTGATGGTGACTCAAATGACCTTTATTTCTATATTCATTAAAGAAACCAGGACATCAATGTTTATGGTGAAAACAGATCTTTAGTATCATTTCACATCTAGTAAAAAAAATCTATAATGGGTCATTTAGACCGGAATAAAACACAGTTTAATCAACATATCGGCTCTTACAGCGTGTGTGTAGGCTCCGTAGGCCCCGAACTGGATAGTCATGGGGCTGAAGATGCCAAGCTGGCCTGCCATCTGGTGCATCCTGCGCAGGGTCCGCTCTTTATCCGTGTCGGCAAACTTCACTACCAAGCTGGAGGACGCGCCCTGAGAACATCGCAAACAGCAACACACACAATCACATCAGTCAGGACTAAACTAAATTCTCACACGCTCTTGAAACACTTGTTTTTTTTTGGTCATTTATTTAGTAAGTTTGGGTTTTGTGCAAACATCTTACTCATATCACCATTTCACCATTTCAGATGTCAATAATTTTGTCAATCAGATCATTTATAAACATTATTAAAACTTTATGTGCTGTCATCTGTACAGGCCATATAAACAATCTTTTCAGTTTTGATGAAGATGCGATGGCACAGGCGTCTTGCAGACATTTCGACAGCTGATCTCTGATTACAAAATGATTTGATTAGGCTTTCATATTCCTTGTATATATTTTATACTTCTTGCCATTTGATAAGTAAAAGTGAGAAATAAACACTACTCATTATCAAAATTTACCAGTTTGATGTGGCAATGTTTTTATGTTTCAAAGCTACAGCTCCAAGTGATAAACTCTATATTCCTACCAGATTTCAAACAGCAATGCCTGGTGATTTATGGCATATACTGTAATTGTATGCATTGTATGTGTATGGGGAAGAGGCGCAGCTACAAAATGAACGTCAGCAATAGTAGGAGGTAAACTGTATAACTAAGTCAGTAATTAAATAAACCAACCCTAAGCAAGGTACAGCCACGATCTTGTTTTAAGTTTGAAAAGTTGTAAAAGATTTGCTAGTATTCATTTTTGTTTATTTTATTTACTTTTATTTTATTTTTATTGCAATCTAATCTATAAATTACATACAAATTAGAGTGTTAAGTCTGTGTGGGGGGGTTATGGAATTGGTCACGTGACCAAAGCCATTTCTTTAAAGCTGCACCTGAGAAAGAAAATGTCCGCATCAGAAATCAATAAAAGGAGTTTAAAAAAAAAAAAAAAGTTTGCTCAGTGATGAAAAACTGTGAATTTCAGTATTCAGGGTTTTAAGCTTTAAGTATTCAGGGTTTTAAGCTTTTGACTCACAAAAGTAACAGTTACGCCTCAGAAACAACTTGGGAAACCCTTCACGTGGTTGCATTTTAAAATGATCTACTATATACAGCATAATTCTGAAAACTGTAATGTTTTCAATGGGAAATGAGTTCGCATTTCTCTTCTGATGATGATGATGCGATGGCACAGGTGTCTTGCAGACATTTTGACAGCTGATATCTGATTACAAACTGAACGGATTAGGCTGATGTTTGTTTTGCTGCGGCATGCAACCATCCAAAACCTGATCAAATTGTGAGAAAAGCACACATAGCTAGACCTCTGACTCCTTACCCAACGTGGTAAGGTTAGAAAGTAGCCTAATAAAAACATTTCTATGTCATTTTAGTGATATTTATTTTTTTGTTTGCTTAAATTAATGTGTAAGTGTATATTATCGATAGAAAAACTTAATTTTGGTCATTTTTGGCTCTTTTCCAGAATTCAGCTGTAGCAACATCTGACAGGTTTTTCCAAACTATTATTTTATTTTATTTTATTATTTATTTAGTTATTTATTTTATTTTTTTAAACAATTTATGGTTGGCATAGGAATAAAATTCATGTACAGTAGCTGGGGAGAATTTGGCATTAATATATGGAAATATAGAGTTTAATACTGTAAACGACTAATACAAGCAATAAGAAACAATACAGATAATGATATTGCTACTCATCATCATTCGTATTGTTATCGCTGGTAACTGTGTCATATCGCTCAGGCCTCGTGTGCAGATTTTATTAGACCAGTGTTAAGAGAAATGTCCACATGAAAGCGCGCCGCAGCCTGGCCCTGCTCCGCAGCCCAGCCCTGCACCGTGTGCTTTAATTGGGCCCTCGGGTTGCCATAAGGAAAAATGATGGGTGCTGGCAATGAGCTGATGAGCTGTATGAGTGATGGCTGTGTGTGAAGGCTTGAGGCTCTGGCTGTGTGTACTGGAGAGAAGTGTGAAGACCACGGTAGGCTTCAGAAAGCTTTCCAACATGTCATTGGATACAGCTTCCTAATTACATCTGCTTCTGAGAGGAACATGAGCTATTGAATCCTGGCACAAGTATTTGTGGAAAATATAACGGCGGCTTGATGACAACACTCCCCGGTTTGCATCAAATTAATCTGAAGGACAATGAACAGAGACAGGTCCTTGTGTGAGTTGCAGAGAGGCTTGTAAGGCTGACACACACAATCACACACTGCAAATTTCTGCTGTTGTAGTAGAATAGACAAAATAAACATGATTTGCAGGTAATGACAAGTGATGTTTTTTGAGGCTTTACTATTAATCTTTATGGTTTGTTAAATAATCACAATGGATTTTCTTTCAAATTTATTTAAAAATATTCCTTACCTTATTTTCCCCTCAGCAGTTAGTTAGTTTTTTTATTTATTTATTTTTATTTATAAAGATTTTTTTTTAATTACACTGTTTTTATATAAACTGGGTCGAGCACATAAAGACTAACTGTAAAAAAGTAACTTCCGTGTGCTTAAAAAAAAAAAAAAAAAAAAACTAGCTAACTGTAAAATTACTACAATCTCTTGAAAGGTGGCTTCGTCAGGGATTATTCTGTATCTGCCTACACCAACAATTACAATCTCTAATTTATTTTAAAAATGGCATACTTTTTATCTATTTATTGCTACATTTAATCTTGTGGAATGTCCACAAAACAAGTTAGTACCTTTATCACTTTAGCGGCTATAAACAGTCACTCTTTCATCACCCTCTCCTCTTCTCTCTCTTAAAGAAACGCAGCTCATCGTGACTCTTCTGTCCTGAAGACCTACCCATGCTGGAAAACTTTACAAACTGTTACAAAGTGCTGACACTGGAGACTCCTTCCATAAAGGTTAAATAAACATCTCCCTACAGAAAGCTTCACCATATCAATGATTACTTTATTTACTTTGTTAAATAACATCAGATTAAAAAAATTATCATTAGCCTATTATTACGTATATTATGTGGAGTGTCTGTCGTACAAGTCCCTGAGTAAGTCGTTCCTACAGAAACGGTGACGTATTAGAACGAGCGCATTAGTATAAACCTTAGAGCTGCTGTTATAGGAAATTAATCATCGCCTTCTGACCAATCAGATCCAAGAATCCAATAGAGCTGTGCTATCGAGAAGGTTAAGACACTTTCAGTCCCGGACATTAAAAAAGCCCAACTTTGTAAGAAAGTAAAAGTTGCTGCCAACTTTGTGTGTGTGTGTGCGTGAGTGTGTGACAGGATGTGATATGAAACCTGTTAAGTTGTGGCCTGCACTGCTATGCTGGAAAGCTCAAGTGTAAACATTTTTAAAGTTGACGGCGTATAAAAAAACAGCGCCAGTGTGAGGCGCGAGGCTCCAGGCCAGCTTTGCTCATGAACCTCAGCTGTGCAGTGGCTCTGTGGCAGCTGTGTGTGAGCTTCGGCAGGTTTCATATCACATCCTGTCACACACTCCTTGGCCCGCAGGGACCCATCTGCTGTGCTGCCCGGGATGCCGTTTCAATTAGTCGAATCGATTCTGCACAGAGCTGGAGTAGAGCGGCGCTATTTTGTCCTTTCTAATTTCATTTCATTCCACCTCCTGACCTTTTCTCCGTTCGCTCCAAACCAACGGCCCCTCCCCCCCACCGGCGGAGAGACCAGACTGTCGGATTTAATGAGGTCGACGCTTAGCAAACATATCCCCCTCCAGCTCCAAACACTCTCTCCTGGAGTTTTTCCTCTCCCTCTCTCTTTCCTTCATCTTCTGCTACTTCCTCTAACTGTCTCTATCATTTTTTTTCTCCTCCCGTAGCAGAGAGATCTGGCATTTAGATCACATTCACGCTCTGTGTATCTGTGTGTCCACTTATTTATTTATCATCTCTTGAAGAATGCATCGGGTTGGCACACAGCCAGCACGGGGACATGGCTCGATTCCAGGCGGTGTGAGACAGAATGGGAGAGAGAGAGGAAGATGGAAAGAGGAAGAAAAAGATTGAGTGATGTAGGGAGTGAAAGTGATAGAGACAGAGAGACAGAGAGAGAAAAAGAGAGAGAGGGAGAGAGAATTATACAGGCAAAGTGAGAATTTAAGAGAAGCGGGCAGAGAGAATGATCGAGAAAGCAAGACAGAGAGAGGAAGAGTAAGGCAGTTACAGAATGAGAGGGAGACAGATATAAAGAGAGGCAGAAAGAAGGAAGAGACAAAGAGATAAAGGCAAAATAAGAGGAAAAGAAAGAGATGGGGACAGAGACAGAAACATGGAGATAGGATAGAAGAGGGATAGACAGGCAAAGACAAAGAGAGAGAGAGAGAGAGAGAGAGAGAGAGAGGACATGGAGAATTAAAAAGAGAAAAAGGGAGTGATAGTTGGAATAGTTGGACAGAGAGAAAGATATAGCAATAAAGACAGAGAAGGCTAGACAGAGGGAGAGATGGAGAGCAACAGAGTGAGACAGACATAGTGAGAGAGAATGAGTAAAAGAAAGATAAGAGATAGACAGAAGAGTGAGGGAGAGTGAGAAAGAGAGACAGAAAGATAGACATGGAGGAAGTTACAGAGAGGCAGAAGGACAAATAGAGAGAAAGTAACACTGAGACATTGAGACAAAAGGAGAGAGAGACTGAAAGACAACAGAAAACTGAAAGACAGAAAGAAATAGAGGAGAAATGAGACCACAGTAATATAGAGATAGCAGGAAAGAGAGAAAGAGACATAAAAAAGGGATGGACATATAGACAAAGCAATATAGACAGAGACAGAAACAGAATGATAGACAGAAAGAGATACAGAGAGTAAGATAGAGTGACAAACAGAGAAGGAGAGTAAGAGAGACAAAGTAAAAAAAAAAAAAAAGAGGGACAGCCTGAGAAGAGAAAGAAAGTGTGAAGGAGAGACTGAGAGAAGGACAGACAGAAAGAAAGTGAGAGAGCCAGAAAGATAAAAGACAGAGAGAGATTGATAAACAGAAACAGGTAGAGAGAGTGTTACAAGGAGCAAGACAGAGAGATATAGAGCAAGAATGATGGAAAGACAGGCAACAAGACGACAAACAAAATGAGAGAAAGACCAAAAGACAGAGATTAAGGGAAAGAGAAAGGCAGGAAGAGATCAAGAGAGATGGAAAAAAAAGAGAGTGAAAGAAAGAGAGAGGCTGAGTGACAGAGAGGCAGAAATGAAGGGGTGAAGAGATAAAAAAAGAAATAAAGAGATAGCAGGGCAGAGAGAGAAAGAGAAAGAGAAGTGGATGGAGAGAAAGAAGACAGAGACAAATAGAATAAATCTCGAAGAAAAAAAAAAAAATATACACACACACACACACACACACACACACACACATATATATATATATATATATGAACATAAATAAAATATATATCATAGTGTCAAGTTGTCAAGTTTTAATACTGATGTATAGTAATGACATCAGCACATATGTTTGAATGATATGTAGATAGATTTCTTTTTCATATGGCGCAGCTCTTAAGAAATAACAAAATGAAAAACTCATATGCGTTCACCCTGAAAGGTCAAGCCATAGTAAATTCCCCCTCGGTTGTGGCGGCACAGATGATGCGGTGATGCCGTGACGTGGTGATGTGGCAGCGGGCATTACACACACGGCAGGAGAGCGACACGTTATTCCCCCTGTCCCCGCTGAAAGCCATATCCTCACAAACAAACACAATAATCACCGCCGGGGCCGGCTCCTCCGTCCTGACAGAAAAATGAATTTGGCGAATTTGATAAGCTGCAACGGGGAGCCGTCATTTCTGGCAGGTCCGACTGAGGCATTTGTCACGGGTTCAAAAAAACTAATCCCATTTTGAGGAGAACACGCCGCACTCGTGATGAGCACCGATATTGGATTTTGCATGGGCCAGAGAGATGTAAAGAAAAGGAAGAGGAACAAAACAATAACTCAAAGTGTAATTGAAGGATTAGATCGGAGTTGGAAAAGGAGACACGCCGCCGACGTTCTGTCACATCGCAGAGTCGGTATGGAATTAAAAAAAACCAAAAAAAAAAACCGAGGTCTTCTTTCTAGGTGCGTTTACTTATTTGACGTAGTTTACGCTCGATACGCCAGCATGACGCTGACTGTTGTGACAAATATAAATAAAAAGCTTTCGCCGCTTTTCTCAAATAGGACGAAACACTTAATCTGTCACAACGGAGTTAAAAACAACTGCATAGCAGGATATGAGATTTATTCATGGCTATATTTTTACAGCAGGACTGAAAAATTGTTTATTCATGGGCCAGTAGCATAAACATCAGTCACTGTCACTTATAAAAAGTAACACACACGCACACAGAATTGAACACACACACACACACACACACACTACTGAAATCAGCGTTTTAATCTGAAATCTCAGTAGCAGAGGTGTTTCAGAAGGACACAAATAATGGATTCGATTTAAATATTTGCTCCATATTTGCTCCATCACTATTTGATGTGGGCTTTTAATTTAATGGCGCCCCTAAGGTCATTCCTAAATCAACTTATTTCCCTCTTTTTTTGCTATAAGAAGGCAACTCCAGAGACACAGGCAATTCCTATACACATATTATAAAACAGCAAGCCAGCTACTACCGAGCCTCTTGTTTATTTATTTATTTATTTATTTATTTTTAATATTTGATTTGACGCTGAATAAAAGAGAATTATGCGCTTTGAACTCTGAGAAAGAGAGAGAAAGGGGCCAGTGACAATAAGTACATTTCTACAATTATTCATTTACACAATCATTTAAATTACACACTAACATACCTTGGTATGCTGACTGAAATGTTGAATTTATGATATACTCATGTGCGAAAAATGCAAACATGAGCTACATGTTAACAGGTGTCCTGTCATTAACAAATGGCTTTACGTTAGTCTACGCAAATGACTTTGACGTAGTAACGTGGAACATATTGGGTTTATATTAATGTGTGAGGATATGTTTAACATTTTTGGAAGGAGTCTCCAGTGTCAGTGCTTTGTAAGACTCAGAGGTAAAGCTGTAACATTAAGTTTTCCACAACCCATTCTCACAGGAAAAAAAAAAAAAAAGTTCACATGCAAGAACCTTCTGTATGTTGAATATCAACGTTCTGGCACAAGCGTATGTTGCATGGCAACATATCAGATTTTCACTCGAATATATGTTACGTTCTGCACCAATGTATTTTAACCACGCTCACCTCTCTGACTACACTATTTCATTAAGATCAATACGTAATAAAAAAAAGTTATTTAAACATACTGAGCCATTCCCACTTCATGTGTAAAGTTTGTGCTTTTAAGGATATGTGATTAGACTTCCCAGACTCAGGAAACTTCTCTTCTTCTCTGCAAACACAATCAGGCTTTCAAACTTTTACACTTGATATGTTAAATACTTATACCCTAGTGTCCCATGCAGGGTGCATTCCTGCCTCGCGACCAGGATGGAGCAATTACTGAAGATGAATGACTGAATATTTTGGTGTAAATCATGTAAATAGCATGCAAATAACCTATTTTTAATATTACATCATTTTTGCCTGAAATAACCCTTGCTTTATTAACGCAACATTATACCTTGCCCTTTGTTTGTACTTGCCCGTTTATTTTTCTTGAGACATTTTCCGCTGTGGAATTCATGCAGATTAATACAGCACTCCTAACAGCCCATTTTGAAGTGAAACTAATTTGCACACTTTCCAGCAAGCTGAAATTATTTGCAATAGGAGAGGGGATGCCAATAATTTATGCAAGAGTAGTGCCTTGCAGTGCCTGAGCTTGAAACATACTGCAGTATGGCTTGTGATATTTTTACCATCACATTGGGTCTCAATGGTGCCTGTCATCACTTCAATGGTGCACGTCAACACAATCTCTCATAACTGCTGCCCGTGGGCCAGACACCTCCCACAGACATACCACCTGCATGCACTGCATACTCTAATATTCTCTCCACATTTCAACACTTTTTGGCTTATAAATTTCAGACAATGTTGCGTCGTCCTACCATCAGGTGGAAGCTGGCCCGAGCCATGACATGGTGCGAGGACAATGACCACATCCTCCAGAACCAAGGAACGGATTATAAAAATTCCTAAATCACAAAAAGCCTGTTAGGATCAGCAACTGACCAACAACCATCACGTTCAAATTCCTGAGCACACATACCAGCAGCTCGCCTAAATCAGACCTAAACACCACCATCATCATCAAAAACTGAAGAGGTATAGATTAAAGAGGCTGCTGCTGATAGAGTTCTACTTTGCAATCATCCGAAGCATCCTGACATCCTCCATCACTGTCTGGTACAGCAATACTGACTCACACACCAAGAGGAAACCTCAACAGATTGTGGGGAAAAATAATCAGACATGATCTTCCATCAGTGCAATCTCTGTACATCAAATACATCAGAGCTTTAAAAATGTACTCTGACCCCTCCCACACCAGCACACCTCATATTTCAGCTCCTTCCCTCTGGCAAACGATACAGAGTCTTGATGACTAAAACAAGCCACTTCTTTTCTTTCTGCTGTCAGAGAACTCAACTCATAACTGCTCTTCACAAGCTGCAGGTTCTTTCGACTCGAATTGCCGTAATGTTTGCACAGACTTTACTCTATCACTGTGTTAAATCTGCACACAAAATTCTGTTCATAATAATGTATAATCATTACTGTTACACATTACTTCAACGACCGATACTTCTACTGCTTTCAGTCCATCTGTACAACTGCAACACATACACTTCTTCTAAATTTGTACTCAAACACGCTCACAAGTGCACGAGTTGACACGAGTCTTTTACTTACATACACTATATGGCCAAATCTATGTGGACGCCTAACCATCAGACCCATACATAAGCCTTCCCCAGATGGTTGCCACAAAATTGGATGCAAACAACTGTGTAGAATGTCTTTGTATGCTATAGCATCACTGGGAAGTGTATTTACTGGGAAGTTCACCAATGTCAGATGTGAATAATAAAGATGTAAATAAGCTAGCTAGTAAATATCTGATATGTACCTGTAATGAGACAAAAATCACTGGGATTCTCAACCTGTTCCTCATTTGTTTTGGGAAATAAGTAAAAAATCAAGTGAACACTACACACTTTTCAAAATCTCAGAACCAATGTACTGCTCACAGTACACGACTCATATCTCTTGCAATCTGTCGTTTTGTAGGTGTAGCTATATGCACACTACACAAGTGACCGTAGATAAGGCTCACACACTACACGATCTTTCACCGGCAGAGATCCCTCAAAAAGTGCACCTGATCTCACTTTCTCACAAAAAATAAACAGCTAACTGTTATGTAACTTTGTTAAGATGGAGCCTGAGCAACTGGCCATGGTGGTTGTTTATGCACTATTTTGTAATGAAACAAAAAAAAAAAAGAGAGAAATAAGATGAGGAGGAAGGATTGTTTGGGGAGACTCAGGAAGTGAGGGTTGCCTGTTCTGCAAAGAGAACTGGAGGTATAGTTGAACAAATGTAGTTATTTTTATACTGTGTGTCACCAGGAATCATTTTGCCCTCATCCTGACACAGATATACTATCTGTTGCTTATCTCTGTTCTTGCTAATTGTCGTAGAGGTGCACACACTATGATATTCATTGCTGAGAATTTCAAAAATGTTTGAAAATTTTGCAGCATTTGCGACATCTTGCAGACTTAGAACATGGTGAACCACCTGAACCACCCATGCTACATAGGTGGTTGTCATGTTGGTGCACAAATCATGTGTTGTGTAAGTTCAGCCTAAGACATCATAGTACAACGATTACCCTCTAATTACACTTACATAGCTTCAACTGTAAACCAAGTGTCAGTTCGGACATACTGAGAAAATTCAACATTGTATCATAACTCTGAAGTACTCAAGCTTCTAAAGTTCTCATAAACATGGTAAACGCACCACAAAGCTCTAGACTCTAAGGGCTCCAGAAGTTTGTAGAACTAAACCACATTTGTAGAACTTTCACTGAAGAACTCTAGAATGGATGATGAAACCGAATGCTAACGCGGAGCATGTTCAGTCACCAGTCAGCGATGACTCTAGCTCTGATTTCCTCCATCCCCTGTGCCCTTCTGTGTCTGCATCTGCTCTTTCTGTTCCATTAAATCCTTTCATTATGGCCAAATGTATTTGCGGCCAGGTGATATTTACGTACGCTAATACGCATGCCAGATGCTCATGTGCCAGCGCTGGCTAAGACCAGTCCTGCAGCTGGCACCGTACCCGTTCTTATCATCCTCTCATCATGGACAAATTCCCCGCTCTCTCCTCGCTCTCACCATTTTGTTTAGCCATTGTTGCGTTGTTGACAACATGTGGCAGAGATACTGAGCAAATGAATAATATTCCCAGCGGTCCCAACGGCTTGGTTGAGTACTCATGACCATCTTGTCTATTAATCTAATTCGGAATTGGACTGGCTGTGAAGGGAACAGGTGTGGAGCTAGAGATGGGGTATAGATGACATGGATTATTAACGAGAGCCTGGATGGCTTTAGATTCATTCTCGGTTTGTAACTCGGTCCATATGTCACAGTGGAGAAACACAACATATTCCAGAGACAGAATAGGTTTGCCATGACCTTGTGTAAAGTATATAGAGAAATTATAAATTGTAAATTATAGATTGTGGAGATTTTTCCACAACACTGCTTTCTATCTATGTGCCACTTTTTTTAATTACAGTGTAATTTAAATTGCTAAATATAACATCTGCAAACATGTATCTCCACAAGTTTTTCTAACCATAACTACATCCATAACCATACACAGTAGTGGTTTTAAAATTAGCACAGGTTTACATGGCATAACCGGTTTAACTATGAGCTATGTTAACTGTAACTCAGTAAGGTCAGTAATGTATTTGACATATTCGACAAATACTACATTGAAATGGTATTGTTGTTATCATGCTTACAAGAAGATTCAATATGAACAGCACTTAAAATTTTCATTGTTAAAATTTGCATTTTTTTTTTTTTCAATATAATGGGACACACTGAAGTTAGCAGTTTATGCTAGGTGTAACTATGGTGTAATTTTTAGTCATACAGAGCATTTTCTTACTAACATACCAACACATCTGAGGTAAATGTTGATATTCCTCATTATTTTGTCTTGTTTCAACTGCTACTGTGTCTTTACATTGTCCATAAAAGACTCAACAGTGTCTGCTAGCTAGCTAATATAGTTTGTCTCAATCATTAGCTAACGTTACAGCAACCTTTTTTAATGTAAAATAATAATAACAATAACAAATAAAATAATAAATGTTCAGAAAACACCCAGAAAAACACAGACAGAACAAATAACTTTGAATAAGTTTGAATTTCAAAAAAAGAAGGCAACTTTCACTTAAAAAAAATAATATTTAAATTTATTTAAAATTGATAAATTTTCTGTTTTAATTAAAAGTTGACTATTTAAAGTTGACTTTTTTTTAGTTAAAGTTGACTTCCTTTTTTTCTCTGACTCCAGATTCCTGTTTTATTTTTAAAGTTAACTTTTTTTTTTAAAGTTTAAGATTTTATTTAAATTTGACTTCTTTTTTAAAGTTTATTTTTGTTAAGTTGAATGTTTTTATGTAAATTTGATTCTTTTTAATTTATTTTTTTAAAGTTATTTTTTTTAAAGATATTAAGTTATATTTTTTAAAAGTGTTTTTATTTAAAATGGACTGTTTATTTAAAGTTGATAACTTTTATGTTGACTTTTGATTTAAAGTTGTTTCTTTTTTCAATTGACTTTTTCTTTAAAGGTAACTTGGCCTTTTTTTAATTTAACCTCTTTTCATCTTCTAAAGCTTACTTTTTTTACATTTTATGTGAGTTTTTTTTTATAGTTGACATCTTTTATAATTGATTGTTTTATTTAAAGTTTACCACTTTTTAAGTTCTAAAAAAGTTTTAAATTTTTTTCTTTTTATTTAAAGGTAACTTTGCTTTTCAAAGTTTCCTAATTTTTTTTTTACCTCTTTTTTTAGGTTGACTTTTAACTTTGGTCCATCAGGGACACCATAAACACAAGGGTGAAGGAAACAGACACGATGGCGTTTGGGGCTGTAAGTCACACTTCTGAGCTTGTATTTCTGAGCTGCTCAACAAAACAGTACCTTACTGAGTACAAATTAGAGAATCCGGCATTTTATTTTAATAAACAAATATTTGTAATGGTTGACGATTTTCTTCACTGCTGTAGAGTTTTAATGTTTTAACTAATAGACTAAGTAGTGTCCATCTTGTATGTCTATATAGTACTGTATATACATCGCACATCTCACCTTTACACTGCTATTTGTCATTCCTTTCCTTACATTCAACAACAATTTGGTTATTGTAGTGTTTTCTCTCTAATCATGTTATGCTACAGTAGGCGGTCTTCAGGATGGCATCGTCTTTTGCCCTCTTTGCTGGGCAGATGACTTCTGAATATGTATGATGTTGCAATTTGTTCGCCAATATGTGAGTATCTAATTGCATTTGTAACTTGTGTACGGTTTTAAGCGAAGGCATCGTTCATGTTGGCCTTTTTCATGCCAGGTAGAGAGGCGCAGAATTATCAGTGAAACCCAATTAGGCACAGAGAGAGAGAGAGAGAGAGAGAGAGAGGGCAGAGGAGAGAATTTTATATCAAAGTTTACTTTGTGCATCCTGAGGATCAAAACCCAATATCTCACTGTATATTTAGCAGTGCTTGTGTCTGTGTGTGTGTGTGTGTGTGTGTGTGTAAACACTCACTGGCATGGTTTGACCACCGTGCAGGCTATTGATGGCTGCCTGCGCTTCTGCATGGCTGGAAAACTTGACAAAGGCACAGCCTGCACAGAGAGAGAAAGAGGGAGAGAGAGAAAGAGGGAGAGAGAGATAGAGAGAGAGGAACAAAGAGAGAGAGGGAGAGAAAGACCAGGTCTTGAAGAGGGCAAACACACTCATTACCATTGTTTTCATGTTATCTGCTTTGTTAATGTATTCTGCCATTCGTGTGTGCAGGGTGCGGCGTGCTGAATAAATCAGTATAATTGTGCTGAATGCATTAGCTGCATGGAGCAACACGTCCTTTTACTAATCTCTCTCTCTCTCTCTCTCTCTCTCTCTCTCTCTCATACATACACACATTCCAGATAGACCCTAGACAGCTTCCCCTCTTGAGAGCCTTGTTTGTGATTATTAATTTGTTTCATATTTACACATGGTGATCTGTGTGCAGTCTCTAATAATAGAGATTATGATGACAAAATCGCAGCAGTATAATCCTTCTTGATGGCCCTGTGAGTGTAATTTTAGGCAAGAGGTGGATTAGCACACCTATCGCTAATATAGTTTTAACTGTGCTGCTTTCTGTTTATCTCATAGTTTCATATCTGATTAAGGAGCAAACAGCATTCAGGTGATATATTACAAAAACACGCAGGATTTGTTCAGACTGAATTACTCAGAGGGAGCTGATCAATGTGTCAATATAGTTATTCAGTCTATTTACTCTTATTTCCTACAGGTTCGATGGTATATTTTGAATGATGGGAAAGAGCACTATCTGTAAGGAATAAACACAATGGGGTGTGTCGTATTAGGAAAATAATAAATTATGTGGTGGTGTGATGCAACCTGATGTGAAGACATGACGAGTTAATTCTTTTCCAATAACAGTGCATCTTGGCATGTTATTGGTTATTCCACTTATACCACTTTAATTAATTAAAGAACATCATATTTTTATCCATTTATTGTTACGTTTAATGTTGTGGAACGTCTATGAAGCAAGTTCATTCCTGTTATCACGTATGTTATAGCAGCAGTCGTTCACTCACGAGCTCCTCTTTTTTTCCCTCTCTCTTGAAGTTAATAAGACAGAAAGGTGCAAAAAAAAAAAGTGATAAGCTCTCTGTCCTAAAATCTTTCCCATGGCAAGCTACAGCTTTACCTCTGACTCTTACAAATCACAGACACTGGAGACTCCTTCCAAAAATGGCAAATAAACATCTCCTCACAGAAACTTTCACCATATCAACAATGATTTTTTTTTTTTTATCTGCATATTAGATATATTATATAGACATAGATGTAGATGACATAACATATTAGAGCAAGAGCATTAATATAAACCTTGCAGCTGGAACTATTGTCAGAGCTGCTGTAATTACACCATCTGACTAAGCAGCTTTGAGAATTCAACAACTCTGATAAAAAAAGCACATAGCAAAACCTACATTTTGGCCTAAAACTGCATTAAAAAGTCTTTAACCTTGTTTTCATGTGAATACACAGCTGCATATTTTAGGTCATCAGGTTATTGTGTTCCATTAAATTCAGACCACAGTGACTAAAACATTTCTCATTTTCTGGGAATGAGTAAAACGTTGGTCTTTACGGTTTCATCTTCACTACCAGTGCCTTTTTGAATGGCTGCTCAGAAACCCAATTAGATTTGT
>CM040980.1:25910280-25921881 GCA_022985145.1 Pangasius djambal | reverse complement strand
TCCTCATTTATTACCTCCATATACCTCCTCTTTGGCCTTCCTCTTCGCCTCCTGCCTGGCAGCTCCATGTCCAACATTCTCCTACCAATATACTCCCTCTCCCTCCTCTGAACATGTCCAAACCATCTTAATCTGGCCTCCCTAACTTTGTCCCCCAAACGTCCAACATGAGCTGTCCCTCTGATGTACTCGTTCCTAAAGGAACCTCAATTCACTGAGTTCCTAAAAAAGTTCCTGAGTTGAAGCATGCTGTATATAATGCTGTACATGCTGTATATAATGCTGTAAATAATTCTCTGTTGTATTGTATTTCAGTTTCATCAGTGCATTGTAGTCATGCCATACTGAAATGCAATCGCTGTTCAATCACTGCCCTAAACTGTACTTGGGCTGTGGTCCTGAACGTACCAATTTTCATTTGATGTTTCTGTCCATATTATGGTTGGCCCTTTATAGTGTATTATTGGATTCTTCACTCCTACTGCATTGATTTTAAAACATGATAAAAGCATTAATATGACTAAACATATGTTCAGCTCACAGCAGGATCAATGAGTTATGTATGGTTTGACTATGTAGGAAAATCAGAGAAAAGAAAGGTGTAACCTTAGGTGTTAGGACCAGCAGTAGTATCCAGTTTCACCAACATGCACCAAATTTGATAGACATATGTGTTTTCCTAAGGCTTTTACAATCACATCCATCCAATCAACTCTGCCCAACAAGAAGTCAGCCAACCTCATAGGCAATTTATCCAATTCAAACCTAATTTGGTCAGCATGATGTCAAGATATCCATGATGCTACAGTGTGAAAGAATTTTTTGATATCCTAAATGCTGTTTCCATGGCAAGGCCATCAATTAAAGTAGCACCCCACAAACAAGAAGTGTAGGATAAGTCCACTGTATAATATGGCCCAAGGTTCACATGTATTATCAGTGATACGGCACAATAACATCCATATGCCAGTACTGGCTCAACAAACAGACATTGCTGCACCATTGGTGCTTGGGCCCAAAAATTGCTGCTTCACCTATATTGTCCTTGTTCTTCTTCTTCTTGCCCCAGTACCGTCCAAGCTAAAGCCAAATACTGAATCTAAGTCCAGGTATTTTTACAGTGTCTGTATTTCATTGCATTAAACAAATTCAAAAAACGCTTCTTTCCTGCACTATATAACTATACAATTATTTTAAATTATGCACCAAAGCTTTCATATGCTGTGGAATGAAGTGAGGAAAGAGTGCAGCTGAGAACTTGGAGAAACACAGCAAAGTCTGCTGTAGGATGACATGAGTCATTTAACTGAGAGACAGACAGACAGAGAGAAAGAGAGAGAGAGAGAGAGGGAGAGAGAGGGAGAGAGAGGGAGAGAGAATGTTGTTTACATGTACTCTGATACTGCTCTCTTGTTTGTTCGTTTCACTGATGAATCACACTTCCACGAAGTGTCAAATTCCAGGTTATAGCTCGATATCTGCTGTGATATCTGATCCAACGTTGTTGTTTTTTTTTTTTTTCCTTATTAGCTAATCCTAACTGAAAAGGGGAGGCACAGATTTGCAAAACGAATGCTTCAAGATCCTTTTGCAAGGGTTTGGATCCAATGTGAATGTCGCCGTCCAAAGCGAGATTTCACAACTATTATATATCAATTCAACGTAATCTACGTACATGGAAATGTAATTATTCGGTATATTCTGGTGTAAAAGTTTGCCATGATAAGTAAATGAAAAAAAGGAGATGTTATATAGCTATAGTGCATTCTTTTAATGAAAATGAGAAACAGATCAAACCATGATCAGGGTTATTATAGATCAGCGGTTATAAAACTTCTTTGTAGCCAGGAACTCCTTTAATTATACAATAAATCCCACTGACCCCCGCGGTACACATTTACTTCTAATCCATAGAATTTAGGTGTCAGATAATAGATATGGATGGAAGTGCAGGATTTTAATGAAATAAAAAGACAAACAAAACTAACTAAAGACAGTAAAATAAGAGCTGGGGAAAAGTCACACGACATACTTTAGGCAACAAGAAATTATACACAACAAAAGCTTAGCAAACTATACACTGAAAACTCAGGACTTATATAGGGACACTAAAAAGGGAAATACAAAACAGGTGAGAGTGATCAGAAAGGCATGTGACAGGGTCATGTGACTGAATGGGGCTGATGGGAAATGAAGTACATTAGAGGATGGATTAAATCAGTTTAATTCAAGTGACCCGTCAAACTGGCACATAGGCATATGACTAATAAACATTTAAAACTAATCTTTTAACTTTTAACACTGTAAATAAATTAAATAAAATTTTAAACTCATAGACCTAACAGAACCACTGAAATCTAAAACAAAAGTAAGTAAATAAACAAATAAACGAGCAAACAAATAAACAATATACAAATGTTGTATAATAAATAAGCAAATTTATTAATTGCATACTTTTTTTTTACATAAAAATATACGTAAATTACAATCACAATATTGGGCTGTATAATTGTTTTTCCTATCATTCCTCCTCTGTTTATGTTTTTTTTTTGTTCGTTTGTGTGTTTCGTTTTGTTTTGTTTTATTCTTACTGTCCATTATCCAACATTGCAATTGATGCAGTCAAGAAACAACAAAGGTGTCTAAGGATTAAAAAAATTTTTTGAGGCATTGAGACAGTTTTCTTGGATCTCGCAGACATTGAATGGAAACACACACACATATACACACACACACAGAGAGAGAGAGAGAGAGAGAGAGAGAGAGAGAGAGAGAGAGAGAGAGAGAGAGCTAAATAAAGCACTGGGTTAGGTTTTCTGTTTGTGTGAAGTGAGATCTCACCACCCGTCTCGCACGTTTAAAGTTCAAATGAGATGCGCAAGGTGCATGATTGCTTGGACGCCCAAACACACGCGCGCACACACGCGTACCTGTCATCACAAATGGGCATCTGTTTAATAAACGTGCATCTGTGTGGAGAAAGGCTCATTACAGAAACGCTGTGTAGGTGTCAAGGAATGAGATAAACCCAGGGGAGCTGCATCACTTGGGTGGGCAAGCAGGCCAGAAAAGTGTGTGTGTGTGTGTGTCTGTGTGTGTGTGTGTCTGTGTGTGGGTGTAGTCAGAAATAATGATTTGAGCTCAGACTATGTGAAGCAAACCAGTGTTGGCACAGTTCTCATTAGCTAAGCAGCTAGCATAAAATGAGTGCGTGTGTGTGTGTTTTTTTTCTTTTTTTTTACATCTTTTAAATGGTAGATAAAGCATTACAGATAAGCTGACACAATCTCCCTCTTTCTCTTTCCGGGTATTTTTCCATTGCACTTTCAAAATCTGACTCAAGTAGGAATTAATCCACACTAAAAATCCACACTATAATGGAAATAAAACGATATTTACTTTATGAGGAGAATATGACACAATCAGTTCAACGATGTAAGGACATCAGCTCAGATAAAACCTCTGTAGAATCCAAACACATCACGTAAAAAAAAAACGTGCTGTTCTGTAAGAAATGCAGTAGTGTGTTAGAAAACAAAGTGTTGTTCTGTAAAAATCATCATGAGAAAAATGAAACAGGCTGGAGAGAGAACATACGTTTATAGCTGCTCTAACGTGAGTGATAACAGGAACACCCCGATGAATGTGAAATGAAAAGCCTGAAATGTACACAAGGCATTCTCTAATAAATATAATAAACAATAAAACAATAAAATGGTTGGAAAATTGCTTTAAGACGAATCAAACACGATGCTGTAGGAAAATAATCAAATATGTGGTAATGTGACCCAACACAAAGCTACAGTGGATATAAAAAGTCTACACGCCCTTGTTAAATTTGAAGATGTCTGTTATGTTAAAAAAAAAAGAAGAAAAGAAAAAGAAACCATGATAAATCACATCTGATCCTTTTCCACCTTTGAGGTGATATAGCAACCAATAAAATGTATCAATTTTTAATAACGGGGTTGCACAAGTATGCACACCCAGTAACTAATACTTTCTCAAAGCACTTTTTACTTGTAATACAGAACTCTTTATTGGGTTTCTTTTGGGTCTCTACCAACTTCATTTGACAATTTTATTCCACTTTTCCTTGCAAAAATGCTCCAGCTCTATCAAATTGTAAGGGGATCTGCTGTAAACAGACCTCTTCAAGTCACAGGTTTTTGAGAGGATTGAGATCTGGGCTCTGGCTGGACCGTTCCAAAACGTTGATCTTCTAAAGCCATTTAGAGGCAGGTTTTGTGCTAAAATAGATTGGCATATGGAGCTATCCACAATTCCCTCTATATTGACTAGCGCTCCAGTCCCAGCTGAAAAGAAGCATCCCCATTGCATGATGCTGCCACCACCATGCTTCACCATGGGTATGATCTTCTTTTCGTGATAAGTTGTCTTGTTTTCGCGCCAAACATATCTTTCAGAATTGTGTCCAAAAGGTTCTACCTTGGTCTCATCAGATCCTAATACATTTTGCCACATGGTTTGGCAAGAGAAAACGGGGTAATAATGATAAAATGGAAAAGAAACGAATGTAGTCTTTTCTGTTCGTGTCAGATCGTATCTCTGATTGGCTGGTGATGGTGAAATGCATCATTCTATACGACGAAGTTTTGATCTATGATCACTTTACGCAATACTAGTACCTTGAGTGTCTGTAACCGAAATTCTACCCCTCTCTGTATATGACTTTACACCCTGACTTACGTTCAGCTTGTGCAACAGGTGGCTGGTTCTTTGTGCAATGGAAAAAAAAAAAAAGACACCTTGTGTGTGTTCCTCTCTCTCATTCTGGCTTGTGCTCCATGACACTCCATGGTGTTAAGGGACACACACTCACACCTCCATCGGGAGTCTTTTGCAGACCTAATGTCAGCTTTACAAGGCTAATTAACTAGCCAGAAGAACAACATAGGAACATTTCCAATGTGTTAGCGAAAGCACAAAAAATAATAAATCACCCCCTGGTGGAAACGTACAAGTGTTCCTCAGAGATGGACAGAGAGGGAAAAAAAATTGTATTTGTACTTTGCTATTGTTTTGCAGCCAGACCTCATGGTTGTAATTCACCTCTCTCTTTTCTTCTCTTTTTCGATCCATGTTTAGTGCTATGCCAGAAAATCGCACAAATGTCTTTGAATTTGAATTGATTAGCATCTCAGCAGCATCCCAAGCTGCTCCACTGGATTTGAGTTTTTTTTTTTCATGTGTCTTATTTTCCCTGTCGCTGGACTTTCGACTTCTAAAAGCCTCTCAAAACAAAGTGCTGCTTAGCCTTCATCTGAGCATGACTTCTAAACACATATTTAAATCAACAGCGACCGAGAGCAGCGAACAAGAGCTTCGCACGTTCATCGAGCGTTAAATACAGCAAGGCTTAAACCATTTAATAGTGTTGCAGATTAATAATACGACCTTTCCTCGCCGAACACACTTCACATCCTTTGTATTAAGAGCTTCCTCTTCCCATATGCAGTCGAATATAAGAGCGGAAAAGAGAGGACATTAAGTGTGTGAAGTGCAGCACTTGTAACTTTGACTTGTTGCTTTTAACTTTGACTAAAGTTGGCTCGTGAATGCACACACAAGTACTTGTGCACAGTTCTCTCCCTCCCCTCGCTCTTTCTCTCGCTCCTCTCCGACGGAAAGCGGAGGAAATTGTCTGGAAAATAAACGGCTGTCAGTCCGAGCGGGCCGCTGCGAGTGGACGGCCCCTCATTCCGCAAATGCAAATAACACAAAGGCGGATCAAAAAAGCTGTCAAAACACTAGTGACATCTGACAATTGCTTGTCTCAGGCAGCCTTTTCATTCCAGCTCACTATATTAAAAATTAATGGATTTCACACACACGCCATATGCTGTCAAGATTGATGCTTTTCTCAGTGGAATAAAGCGCTACTCTTCTTTTAGGCAGAATTCCGAAGCTTTTTGTTCTCCCTCCTTCCTCCTGCATCAAAGGGAAAAAGATTGAGTAGTTGAATAAACCTACGTAAGTAAATATGGAGTTATTTTCCTGTCAAAACTAATCATGTATAAATACAACAACGAGGTCATAATTTTATGAATTGCACATTTCTAGTCAAGTTTGCACATCCAAAGCGATGACTAGAGTTTGCTTCCTGAGTACGATCCTTATAACGTCACGGTTAGATGAACATCACATAGCCTATCTCCTCATTTCGCCCGTTTCACGTCTTTGTTGTTGTATGTGGAATGTGGGTTTACTACTCTGTCTACTTCTAGCAGCTGACGACTAAACGACCAAGGAGAAATCACTCAGTTTATTTAATTATTACGACTATTGGTTGCCAGAGCTGTCCATCAAAAGCCTGTCCATGTCCTGCGAGGAAAAAGCAAAACTCTTCTTAAAGTGACGGCTCAGTGGAGTTCTACATGATGTTTACAACTGAAAGAAAGAAAGAAAGAAAGAAAGAAAGAAAGAAAGAAAGAAAGAAAGAAAGTCTAGGATGGGGCAGGGAGGCAGTAAGTAAAGACAGAAGGAGGTTATGGAGGAGAAACACAGAAAAAGAAAGAAAGAAAGAAAGAAAGAAAGAAAGAAAAAGTAGGATGTAGCAGGGTGGGAGTAAGTAAGGACAGAAGGAAGATAGGGAGGAGAAAGAAAGAAAGAAAGAAAGAAAGAAAGGAAGCAGGGATGTAGTAAGGCAGGGCAAAAGGAGAGAAAGAAAGAAAGAAAGAAAGAAGGAAAGAAAGAAAGAAAGAAAGAAAGAAAGAAAGAAAGTCTAGAATCGGGCAGGGAGGGATTAAGTAAAGACAGAAGGAAGTTATGGAGGAGAACCACAGAAAAAGAAAGAAAGAAAGAAAGAAAGAAAGTACAAAGGAAAAAGGAAAGAAGGAAAGAAAGAGAGATAGTACGAAGGAAAAAGGAAAGAAAGAAAGAAGGAGAGTGAGTGAGAGAGAGAGAGAGAGAGAGAGAATCTCAGATAAACCTTCTCCTGTTTGTGTGACTGGTTTTGAATAAAGCTCTTTATTTACTGTTAAATAAAACCACTGCACTACAAGCCTCAGTGTTTCAATCAGTAATTAATGTTCATTAGTGCATTAGCTGTAACTTTAATGAGTCCATCCAAACTAATACTGCTGTTTATTTCTGTCGTTTAATGAGTTTACGCTTATTAGCATTAGCATTAACGTGTGCGTGTGCGTGTGTGTGTGTGTGTGTGTGTGTGTGAAGTGGTCAATCAGGAGCAGTGTCATTATTCAGGGTCTTGGAGAGGAAAACAAAATAAAACCTCTAAAATGTAAGCCAGGAAAAAAAGCAGCTGCTTCCTCTACTTCAGTCACATGTGTGAACTTTTGTCCATTACGACGTGAGCTGAAATTGCTCAGTGATTGCGTTTCATACATACACACATACACACACACACACACACACACACACACAAACACATACACACACTCCTGTAAGGCAATTTAAATTAATGCCGAGCAAACTCTAAATTATTATTGCTCTGGGAGTCTAAATTATTGCTTCGGGAGGCAGAGATTGAAAAAAAAAATGCTTGCAGAGGAACATGAAAGGTGATATTTGGTTCTCCTTTGACTTTTATCTCTGGGACTCAGTTAGAGTTCCTCATTTACATGATGAGCGGAGAAGATCTCTCGCTGGGAGAAAGTTGCACACAGGCGGTGAATCCCGTGTGGTCATTCTGCTTTTACCCAGAAGCCTTCAGTGCACATGGCTGCCTGAGGTGAGGGAGACTGAGACGCCCAGGACAGCTTGAGCCGCTGTCAGATTCCGTCTCGCAGAGGGAGCGCTTTGTTTCAGAGGTGAAATGGGGCAACAATGGACAGACTCACTGTCTGAGAGTGGAGAGAGAGAGCAGGATCACTAATAACATGAAACAGGTTTCACTCTTGTCAAAGTGATGACTAATGTATTCATCCAAATACTTCGGCTCAATGTTAGTCAAAGAAAGAAAGAAAGAAAGAAAGAAAGAAAGAAAGAAGGAAAGGGGGAAAGGAAAAGGAAGGGAAGAAAGAAAAAGTATTCATGACAGAAAGAAAGAAAGGAGGAAAGAAAAAAGAAGTGAAGAAAGAAAAAGTAAAAAAGTAAGAAAAATAAAAGGGAGGAAAGAAAAAGTAATCACGGCAAAAAGAAAGAAAGAAAGAAAGAAAGAAAGAAAGAAGAAATGAAGACGGAAGAATAAAAGGGAGGAAAGAAAAAGTAATCATGACAAAAATAAATAAGAAATAGAAAGAAAGAAAGAAAGAAAGAAGCAAAAAGTACAAGGGAAGAAAGAGAGAAGAAGATGGAGACAAGATGGAGAAATAATGGAAAACGGAAGTAGTGAGACAGAAAGAAGAAAAAAGGATGAAAGAAGAAGCAGTGGGATAAGAGTTCTAGCTTTTGGAAGAGGTTCTCACTGGAACCGTTAGTGCCACAGCTGAGAAATGTGCATTATTTAATATTCAATTATGTTAGCACTAACTGTGACTCTGAAAGGGTTAAATGATCAGTAAACTAGAAGAAGGAGGAGAACAACAGAGCCCTGAAGTTCATCTGAGGAAACAATGGCTGAACTTTCTTCTCCAGCTCTCGGCGCGACGTGATGATGGCGTGCCCCAGAAGGAAGCCTCGTCTGTGATGTGAGACTTGCCTCATAGATTGTGTTTAGATAATGGCCATCTCCAATCATAGATAATGGAGACTCATCTTTTCTTGCAGGGACGCAGGGGAGGACAAGGTCATCCGAGAGAGGGGGAGACGGAGAACTGGGAGAGGGGTAGACCAATCTGAAAGTTGTTGATGGGAGGAGGATGCACTGGGGACTCGAATGTCAGACAGAGGACAGGAAAGTGCGCAGCTGATTTACTATCCACATTCGCTCGTCTGCCTCTCTGCTCAAAGTGCTCTCCGCTCAGCCATCACACGGCTGGAGCTGATTAACGACGTCTCCGGCTGATCTATGCTTCAGCATTACAATCCCAGCTAAAAGACTGATCATTCGCTCATAGCATTGGAAGTTTGGACGGGATAATAAGGTTTGCGCTCTTTTGAACGTTTTTTTTTTTTTTTTTCTGATTGTATACAAGTTCGGATGAAAATCCTGAACCAATAATCATTTACTGGTTATGAAAAACTTCTTTACATTCTAGTTAATTAATAAGCACGATGATATAAAAAGGAAACGATGATAAGTTTTAACTTTTGCAGAGTGTCCCAAAAATCTCCGTACACACAGGATATAGGGGAAATTAACACTTTTTTTTTAGCAAAATATCTTCCAACATTTATATTATATTGATTTTTTTCCAGATAGCCTTTAAGAACGCCTCTGACGAAAGAAGAGCGTATTGAGATCGTCCTCATGGCTGGATCAGGAAGCTGTCGCAAGGTGTGAAACATGGCATCACGTCCAACGCAACATTGTCGCCAAACTTATTAACAAATTCAAAAGACTGGAAGTGGAAGTGGACGTCCACGAACGTCCGCTGACGAAGGCACAACCGACGTGGTGCTGAAAAACACAGTCCCCTATGTATGGAAACGTTTGAGATGCCCTGTATATTGTAAAAACTTCTAATTTCATGTTTTGTTTTTTTTTACACTTTTTTTTTTTTTTTGTAATTTCGAAATTATTGTTTTCTCTCATTTTTGAAAAATCTTCTTGGAAAACAATTATTTCGAAATACTTTATAATAGAGGTCTAGTGTACTTTTGTGCTCTTTTTGGAATGTAGAAAAACCCATAATCGAAGTGATTGTGGTAAAATTATATTAGATGGCTGTCATTGTTAACTCTAGCCTAAAAACCAGTTTCTTGATTTGGGAGAGGCATTGTAGTTCTGAATCGTTGTTAGCGCTCTTACTCACAGCAGATAGAAGATAGAACAATCCAGGAAGTTCCACAGAGCGTCCGCTTTAGGAGTCGAATAAAGTTATGTCCTGCAAATACTTATTCGTTGTTGTAATTTGTGAATTTAAATTTTTCCAGACGACCTACTTTTTTTTTCAGTGTTTTCTAGGTTTCTAAGGCCACGCCCACTTCCACAAAAATCTTTCACAAAAAAAAGATCTGAATATTTTGAGCACTAAACAGATACAGATGCAGATAATGGAATTGCGTTACAACCCTATTAAGCACCTATGCACTTTTGGTCTTTTTTTCTTGTATCAAAGAAAAGGAAATCAGAGCAGCCTGATAAAAGGGAGAAAGCGAAGAGAAAGTGCCAGACTTTGTCAAAACCGACTCTGATAAGAATCATTCTTAGGAGAATAAAAGAACGGAAAGGGCAATGCCGTTCTAAAGGACATCAAGGAATCTTTATTAGACTCACAAAGTGCGCTGGTGATGGACAGAAATGAATTGAAGCACTTGTGTCCAGAACTCTGGTTAGCCTACTTCATTTGAAATCTTGGAAAGTCTTCGCTCCTCTCTCAACTGCTCGCTGAGATAATCCAAGGCAGAAATACACTGCTCGTGACTCATCTGCAGCTGAAGCGACAATGAGATGCAGTATCCGTGCTGGCGATGACGCTCCGTCGCCGGATTATGCTGTCTTACGACGGCTTCATTTCCTGAACTCATGTTTGTGCCAGCTCACTCTGCCATGCTGTCGTCCCTTCTCAAGCAAAGGAGGTGCCATTTTCCCTGAGAATTTGTTTTTGTTTTTGTTTTTGTTTTTGTTTTCTTGACAGTAGCTTTGTTTGCTGAATTTAAACTTATATTTTTTTTTTTTCATGTCACAGAAACATTTTATTTCCTCCGTCACCTGTTGAATCTCACCAGTCTGAATTTTTCTTTTGAGTTCGTACCTCTCTAAAAAGAGTTTCTCATGAATATTTGGATGGTGTAACTGATCACATGACCAGAGCCATTTACTTCAAGAGAATTTTATTTGTATTTTTGCATTACAACATTTCTATCACCCACAAAGGAAAGGCAACGGAATTATTTACTGTAAATACGTAACTAATTGTTGGGAATTCTGATAACCCCAACTCTCCACATTGTGTAAGCTGTATACTATTGTTACTTTAACCTTTACAGAACAACTAATGCAATTCGCTGGCATTTTTTTTTTCACCCTTGAACCGAGTCCTCTGCATGTGAATTTGTCACATGCAAATATGGTACAAATATTGCTTTATTTTTGTTTCACTTCAGTAAGTCAGCATTTAGTTCGGCTAAAACCAAATAATGCATGTCCTATTAACATCATGTTAATGAACGTGCTCTTGTTTTAAAGATCCGTGATCAGAGTTGCCAGGTTCCCTGTATTATATCTGCGTATTACAGACATATACTGCAAATTAGAAATGTGCACCACTGTTAACTTGTTTTCACTGAAAAGAAATACCTTTTTCTTTGTCTGAATAATTTGGACTAGCGTCAAGTCTTTTTGTGTGGTCTTTGAGATGTACAGTACGATGCAAGGCACATCGCAGAGAAATACTACAAAGCAAAAATGCCTACAAAAGTAATGACATTTTTCATATATATTTTAATAAAGAGCAGCAAACTGTAACAAAGTAAACATTAAGTGTGAAAGCCCTTTCCTTTTAAAGATGCATCAGCATTCTCATGTGCACTTTGTGCACGTTTATAAGATAATTAGCTGGTAGGTTTTCCTGA
>CM040980.1:25864032-25910180 GCA_022985145.1 Pangasius djambal | reverse complement strand
TTTTTTTTTTTTTTTTTTTTTTTTTTTTTTTTTTGGGGTACGTATTGTTTGGAAATCTTTTTTTATTCCATTACTAAGGAGTAATAAAATAAACATCTAAGACACAATTTGTATTAAAAAAATAATAATAATAATAATAAAATAAAATAAAATAAAATGTCACAGTACTGTAGTTGGGGTGGGTATTTTGCTGAAACTTGGCAACCCTCCCACAAACTTCAGCAAGCTGCACTTCAAAGCTCCAGATGAAAGAAAAACCTCATGTTTGTGTGACTTTTTTGTTTTACATCCAAGTCCCTAAAGCTGGCAAGTTTTCAAAAAGAAGAAGAAGAAGAAGAAGAAGAAGAAGAAGAAGAAGAAGAAGAAGAAGAAATACTCCACCTATTGTTTGTATCTGTATTCATATTAATTTAGGACACATTATCTGCTCAGCGCGAATTCTTGTTCATATTCGGTTACATCTCTAATGTGTTGGTAGATGTAGTGTGATCGGGGAGAGCTGGAATGTGGGTGGGAATTGGCAGGTGACCAAATTGGGGAGAAAATGGTGAAAAAATGAACATAATTCTATTAGTCGCTACTAGTCAAATATTAGGATTATTATATAAATGTGCACAATATTACAGTATTCAGACTATTTTTGGAGCCAGAATTTTCCTGGACTTCCCACCATAAAGAACATGTTGGGTCTGAGTTAGAATTCTTTATACTATTATACTGAGGTTGGGTTTAAAAGGATTTAATTCAAGTGACCTTATTATCCTAATAACTACAATATAATAGTAGGTTGTAATTTTCTCAATAATAATAATAATAATAATAATAAAATATCCTGGCTATGCTTCACAGACCCTACTTTTAAAAATCGCTGTTATATCCCGATGAAGATTCCAAATTTGAAAATCGGTGGCATCTCTCTTGGGCACGCACACGGCGTGAGATGATGAGTGGCTACTACAGAACCTACTAATGGGCTCTAATGCCTTCAAAAGCACAACAGACCTTTTCATGATGGATAATTGCTGACATCGGTGTGTGATGAATGTGGTGCTATTTCTCGAGGCGCTGGAGTCATGTGACTTGCTAAGACCTCTGTTTCATACAGTTATGTAGCTTCTTTGAGGATACACAATCATGCTCTCTCCCACACACACACACACACACACACACACACACACAAAGACAAAACAACACCTCCAACAATGTTTACAGACTTAAATAGCGCCGTAGATGTGCAGTCATTGTACTTTTGGGTAAGTTCTCTGCCCTTAGGACTTGACAGCTCTGCTAAGGCTGCACAGAATCCACTATATCACACACACACACACACACACACGCATACATATGCATAACACTATAGAGGCTGTCTGACACACACCCCACCAGGCTCCAGTATTTCATTCACCTTTCCCCACACTATTTCTCCTCTCCGTCTATCTCATACACAGAGAGAGAAAGTAGTAATTGATATCAGCTCCCATCCATCCACCCTTCTTTACACCCCACAACTAATTTATCTGGCTGAGAAAGCTGACTGGCTCATGCCCAGGTCGTGCCAGTCACTCACTGCCCGGCCTGTTTGGAGACAGTGGTTAATTAAAGTGGCCATCTGACAGCTCTCCGGTCTGAATGGGCTGAGAGTGGCGGAATGGGCCATCTGATTCACACATACATACACACACACACACACAAACACACCACTAAATCACAAATGTCACACTCACACCTCAAGTCTGCCAAGAGTGTGTGTAACACAACACCAACTTGGTTGTAAACAAGGGTCATTTACAATTACAGCCAATCAGCCATGTTTTGTCAAAACACACATGACACCTGAAGAAGACGAAGAAGAAGAAGAAGAGGAAGAAGAAGAGGAAGACAATGATAAAATTATAGGCAAGTATCTATTTTTTTTCCATAATTTGTTATGAAACTGATATTTCCACTTGCTAAAATGTCATTTCTTTGCAATGTGTAACATAATTGTATGTATAAATGTGCTATTATAAATTAGTTTTTAGATTTTATAGATTAAGACTAGTTACTAATAACAAAGTCATTAATTCATATCAATTAAGGTGTGTATTCAGTCCAGTCCATTATTCAGTAATTACCATGTACTTATGTTAAACTTCTGTTTTATTAGACTGAGGATAAATTACTGATTCCACGCCATAATAACCTTTTTATAATAAACTCTTGCAACGTGACACTTTGTTTGCGATCATCATTGCTCTGATTCGGAAAATAATTTTCTTTTAAATTCATTTAAATTCCTATGCATAAAAAAAGTTAAAACAAACAAACAAAAAAAAATCCAGGTTTTTTTCACAAAACTTTTCGTGACTCTAATTTAGATTGACTGCAATGAACAAATCTGAAATAAATAAATAAATTAAATAAATAAATAAATAAATAAATAAATAAATAAATAAATAAATAGCTGGGCACCATTAAACTGCTGTGCACCGGAGAAAAATGCCCTAGTTCTATACACACTTTGGCAGTATTGCACAATACACACTCACACATACACACACACCAATTTCCTAAAGTCTCGCCCTTACAAAGGATGTATGATTATCCCCCATTTCATTGCAACTTTTAAGATGTTGGAGGGGAAAAAAGCTAAATTATACATGCAGTGGATGTCATTCTGTATTCTACAATTAATTATGTGTCATCTACCATTTATCATTTGTGGATTGGCAGTTCATTAACCTTTTTCTCTGTAGCTACACTGATATGAACAGCTATGAGCCCAAATTTGGCATTTTCTTGGCAAGTTATGCAAAACGGCTATGTGCGGATTTAATTATGTTAATATTAACGTATATTCAGACATATTTGATCCATCAGACACTATTCCGTGTTCTGAAACGTTGTCGTTTCACTCCAAATATTTCAAATAGTAAGGGAATTGTTCACAAATTAAATAAACACAACTTGCTCTAAATACATATAGTCAATCCGTCAGTATACTACATCTGGTGTCTGAAGTTCATTCCTTTAGTGTAGTCCACATATCATCACACGCTTGACGCAACAGAATTGATTGGCTATTCGTAGATACTGTAGATTCATAATGTGTGTGTGTGTGTGTGTGTGTGTGTGTGTGTGTGTGTGTGTGTGTGTGTGTGTGTGTGTGTGTGTTGCGCAATGCTGCCAAAGTGTATACAGAACTAGGGCATTTTTCTCTGATGCACAGCAATTTTATGGTACCCAGTAAATTCTTTCTTTCTTTCTTTCTTTCTTTCTTTCTTTCTTTCTTTCTTTCTTTCTGTGATGATATTTATTACTTTAACAAAGACGTAAGCTGCATATGCTACACTCAAACCTACAGTAAACATCAAACTAACACAAAGGCACTCACAATCCAATAATGATTCTACACTCAGCTCTTCTCACATGTGCACTGCTAATAAAAAGAAATAAAAAATAAAATTCCGCTTGAAAAGTTTTGATAAGTTTAATAAGCATTATAACTCCTCTCATAATTCTTTATGAGATAGTAACGATCGCTTATAATGATTCTTATAAGTAGGGAATAGCACACCACAGACAGCACAATTATACTAAAATAATGTAGGAGGGGGTGTGTGATGATGTGTTATTGTGCTTATAACACAGTGGTTTGCCAGCGATTGCAATGTGTAACTCATTACTGAATAACCCGTCATGATTGCTAACGGTTTATAGTTAGATTTAATGTTGTGGGAAGTCTGAGAGACAAGTTAGTTCCTGTTCCCACCTACATTATAGCTGCAGTCCCTCACCTCACCTGCCTCCCTCTCTCTCTCTCTCTCTCTCTCTCTCTCTCTCTCTGTCTCGCTCTCAAAACGAAGATTGTCATTTTAGTGAGGAACCGGAAAGCATAGACACTTCTGTCCTGAAGACTTTCCCATTCTGGGAAACAAAGCACTTACAACTGAGACTCCTGTTAAATAAATGTCTCCTAAAAAAGTCACTACATCAATGATTATACATTTATGACAACGCACCTTTTAAAAATCGGTTTATTATTAGACACTGTGAAGTGTCTGCTGTACAAGTCCCAGTGTATGAGCTGTTACTATAGAAACAAAAGCACATTAGAACGAGCTTATTAATATAAACCTATCATTCATACTACAGCCAGAACTACTGTCTGAGCCGAGCTATATCATTATATTATATATAATTACATATATATTATATTATATAATGCACATCTTCTGACCAATCAGATTTGAGAATTCAACCACACTGTGTTATACTTTGATAACTTGTAATCATCAACTATTCATTATAATGCATTATTTTACAGCGTTGTTGAATTCTCGAATGTGATTAGTTTCTTAATATCATGACGGGCGGCTTTTTTGTGTTATTACCTCCAAGAGTTAAAAAAAGGAAGTCTGGTCAGGGAACGGCTGTTTATTGCTGCTGCAGCATAAGTGATAACAGGAACTTGTGCATGTTCCACAACATTAAATGTAACTATAAACAGACAAAAACCTCACAGTGTGTCGTTCATTAATAAATTTAATATTATAGGAAAATAATCCACATCAGGCCACATTATACCACCCTGTCTTGGATTAGTTTCCTATAATAACACGCCCAGTCATGTTTTATTCCCTCCATGTGGTGTACTGCACAACTTTTATAACTAATACTGATTAACATATTATATAGCAACTATGATATTTATTAACAATTATGGAAATATTATGAACATTTGAAATGTCATCAATGAGTGTTTCCAAAAATGACTGACAGACACACACACACACACACACACACACACACACTCACACACACACACACACACACACACACATGCACACACACAGAGAGAGAGAGAGAGAGAGAGAGAGAGAGAGAGAGTGTGTGTGTGTCCTGTCCCTCCACTGTTAAGCACTACATATGTTTATGCGTAACATTTTTGTTAAAAAGTTTTCGAACTTCAATAATGTGTCTGTTTTTGAAACATTTTTTTACATAAGTGTTTCCATATTACATTACATTACAAAAATAAAAAGTTAGTCATATCTTACAACTCACGATAAGGAACATTTTAGCATATTCGCTTTACTTGAAGCACTTAGTGATGACTTTTGCAATGTTTATAACGTGTGTATAATTGTTAAGAAGTGTTAGAGTTGCTTATGCACAGGTCATTATTAGTTATAAAGGTTGGGCAGTACACCATATGACATTGTAATGAATAGTGACACTTATGACTGAGTTATCAAGGAATTATTTATAGCACCTTATTAAAGCTTTATGAGGCATATTTCGAGTTTATTAAATGCATAGAGGGAGTCATAATCGACATGGAATTATAAGCACAGTTATAATGATTTATGTATATGGGCATCATAGATAGAAAATAAATTGGACCATATGTAGACATATTTGTTTTAGCCGTGGCAGATGAGACGTGTCGTGAATGCATGCCTGATCTGTAATCAGAAACGGATATGAACATGTCTTTGAACCGAGCCGGGTGACGGTGAACCGAGAAGACCCTCTCTGCTGAGACAGATGGGGAGCCAACAGAGGCGTTTGACCTATATTAATGCCTCTCTACACACATGGACATGTTTAAGGGAGTGTGTGTGTGTTTGTGTGTGTGTTTGTTCATGTGTGTAAAAGAAGGTTAATTACCTCCCCGTCCTTCGCTGTCTGCCGGCTTCACCTGGATGGGCCGGTTCATCTGAAAAGAGAAGGGGGGAGGGGTTAGTCAGATTATTGCGAAGTTGCATGTGTGTGTGTGTGTGTGTGTGTGTGTGTATCTTTGGTGGGTCATGCCAGGGCATGGCATCAGTCCAACTGAAAATTACGACCATGCAACAGATACCCCACTTTACCTTTCCTTTCTTTTATTATAATCTGGCACCACAGCAATTTGTCAACGATTTTACAATTTTTATTTATTAAAGAACAACACGTCGTACTTTTTACGCAATTATAGTTACATTTCATGCTATGGAACGTCCATGAAACAAGTCAATTCCTGTTCTTACTTACGTTATAGTTGATAAAACAGCCATTCCCTCACCAGCCTCTCTTGTTTTAACTCTTTATAAAAAAACTCCTTCCATAAATGTTACTTCAGTGTTACTAAACTTAACCATACAACAATTACACACAATTTTTATCCATGTATGTGGAGCGTCTGCCACACAAGTCCCTTTGTAAGTTGTTACTAATCACAGTATTATATATAATCACTATATATATATATATATATATGTATAAAATCCATTCATTTAAATAGGTAATGTATAGCTCTAGTCTAAACATAGTATAAACCTACTAAGCCTCATGAACGTATATTACAAATAACACACAAACACACACACACACACACACAAGTTCTACTTGTTGTTAGTTAACCCCACGAATGACCTTATCACGTGTAATACATGTATTGCAACAAAGTATATAATAATAATAATAATAATAATAATAATAATAGGAATTACAAATTGAGAACGTTTCATCAGTTATTAAAATTTTTGTCATGTTGATTTCTCAAACATTGCATAATTTGTCACAAAAGTCAGAAAGGTGTGTTCTTATTGATTGAGAGAAGTATAAATCATACTGACTTGCAATAACAGAGTCAGTATCAGGTGTTAGTCATCGACATTTTACAAGAAAATAGAAAGACTTTCAGTTTCCAGGATTTTCCAGAATCAAAATCTGAATGAATCTCTCTCTGCTTAAATAATAGATTCTTAAAGAATAAGTATCAGCAGTGTAAAAACTCTCATTTGTTTTTGATAAATGTTGAAATAAAGCAGTTGGTAGTTTGAAACTCAGACTGTCGCACCCTGTTGTGATATTTGCTTCTCCATTAAGAGGGCTTTAGTGCTAGTTGGGGATTTTTAAACCTGATATAAATGAATTCATTACACCAGAGCAGCTCAGGTCCTGTATGACTCAAGCCCACTCATTGATTGGTCAGTCTCAAAGCTCCTAATCTCTTCTGATTGGTCGCCAACCGCCGAGCTTCTGGCCCGTTAGAATCCTGCGAGTCGCCGCGGCAACAAGAGTCATTAAGCTGCCCGGGGTACAATAGGAGTTGCTAAGCAACCGGGCAGAATGGGCCGGCCGCCCACTGGTCCAGCGAATTGGCACGTGGCGTTTTCCTACTCCTCATTCGCCCCTTCTCCATTGTCTGCCCAATGAGGTACGAGGAAAAACTCCAAATTTTTCATGAACCCCCCCCCCCCCCCCCCCCACACACACACACACACACACACACACACGCACACACACACACACGCACACACACACACACACACACACACCTCCTCCCCCCTCAATCCTCCTTCCTTTGTCCCACTTTAATGTCCTCTTTTTAGAAGTGTGACAAAAACTTTGACCACCGTCTGCCAGCCAGTGCCCACCTTCCCACCATCCGCTGTGGTCCTGACAGCACTGGGATGAATATTCTTCAGGTGGCAAGTTTTTATTATTTTAATTCCTCTTCCTGTTGTGATGTAGAGCAGTTTCATTTGCATTTACATGTATCAAAGGGGATTTCTGAATAAATGTTATTATTATTATTATTATTATTATTATTATTATTATTATTATTATTATTATTAAAATCAGTATTGTTTATCTTGTTTAATGTTTTCTAATTATTCATTTATAAATAATACTATAAATTATTATTATTATTATTATTATTATTATTATTATTATTATTCATTCCTATCCCTCTCCTGTCTCATCAGCACTAATTTACTTAGGACACAGTAACAGTGAATATGTAAATAATGAGGTGAACTGTATACAAGACGCGCACACACACACACACACACACACACACACACACACACACACACACACACACACACACTCACACACTCCTACCCACACACTTGATTATGAAACCTTTCATTGCTGCTTTAGATGTTGTCAATAATCCAAAACACAGCGTTCGAATTTCAGAGAGTGAAAGAAACTCAGTGAGAGAAATTCTTCTCTTTCTTTCTTTCTTTCTTTCTTTCTTTCTTTCTTTCTTTCTTTCTTTCTTTCTGTCACCCTTACTTCTTCCATTTTTGTTCTATACTTTCTTTCTTTCACCTTTTTTTCTTGCATTCTTCTCACTATGATTTTATATGCTTCTGTCTGTCTTTGTTTTCTTTTATTCTATTATTCCTTTGTTGTCTGTGACTTGGCAACTTTTTTCACCTGAGATGGCACTCTGTGTGTGTGTGTGTTTTGTGTGTGTGTGTTTTGTGTGTGAGTGATTAATTTTTATAGAGAATAGGTCAGACAGATTTGGTGGGATGAGGAATGTGGATGTGGTTCTCTCTCTGCAGTAGAAAGACGATGCTCTGGCTCTTAGTGCAGATGGATATGAGTATAGATCAAACCCCGAGTGTCTGCACCACCTTTACAGCCTTTAACACACACATACACACACACACACACACACACACACACACACACACACACACACACGACTAACAAATTAGTCACTGTGACAGCCAGCTTTATGAGACTTGAGAGGGGGAAGAAATGCCTTGGAGAAAGAGGAGACAAGATGAGAAAAGTCAACAGGAAAGAAGAAGAGAAGAGAAGAGAAGAGAAGAGAAGAGAAGAGAAGAGAAGAGAAGAGAAGAGAAGAGAAGAGAAGAGAAGAGAAGAGAAGAGAGAAAAGGAGGAGAGAAGAGAAGAGAAGAGAGAAAAGGAGGAGAGAAGAGAAGAGAAGAGAAGAGAAGAGAAGAGAAGAGAAGAGAAGAGAAGAGAAGAGAGAAAAGGAGGAGAGAAGAGACGTTACAGCTTTACCTCTCCTGTTACAAAGCACTGACACTGCAGACTCTAATACAGAAGTCATTAACATGATGAAAGGATTTGCTAGGGGTTAGGTGTATGTTTTATTTATTTATTTATTTTTAACCACCATTTTTTAAACATCTCTGCATGTAGGCAACATGGAAATCTCCTCCTCTCACGATGACGGGCACACTGACGCACACATACACACCTATTCGCCCATGCTTCATTCTGTTCCTGTAATGCAATCAGATCAATTGGACTGATAAATAAAACACTCAGCACGTTGACAAAGCGCCACGATTACGCCAAAGACGAATGGCTGAATTAGCCTGCGGAATTGGAGCAGATCTGTGTTCAATGGCACAGAACTCATCATCGTCATCATCATCATCATCATCATCATCATCATCTACAAGCCTGGCGTTAGATTGTTTTCTGCCTTTGCAGAATGCCTCTGTAGAAGAACTGCACGCTCACTGAAAACACTTTTTAAAAAAATATATATATTTATAGGTCCAGCATATATGAGGCATCTGGCTATAAACACTCCATACACCACATACACTGCAATAACTCTTATCAAGCAAAAGTATTTAAAATCATATTTTCATAGTCATATTTTGTCTACTATTACCTATTCAATGATCTTATATTTGATTTATATTATATACCATTTATTTATCTCACAATAAGAAATAAGATATAATTGTTTTCTCTGTATTTATTTATGTTAATATTATTTATTTATATTTATACTGTTTTCTTTCTATTTGTCTGTCATTTGTTTGTATTCATTGCTATATATATATATATATATATATATATATATATATATATATATATATATATATAGAGAGAGAGAGAGAGAGAGAGAGAGAGATATTTACATATATATAAACTTTCACCATGCAGTGTATGATAAATGCTAGAACGCTAGAAGACATATAGTACATGCAGACAGAGGAAATATTTACACATCACTGAACAGATGCTTTTTATTCTAAGTGACTTGCAAATGAGGAAGAACTCAAGAACCCAAGGTTAAGTGTCTTGCTCAAGGGCAAAACAGTGTCTCTGGAAGTCCTGAGATTTGAACTCACAACCTTGTGATCAGCAGTACAGAGCTACCACTGACCTTTATTAGGAGGCATACACTAAAGTCAGACCCACCCCTAGGACCTGATGAATAAGCAATAAAGGAATTAGAGCACAGAGAGAAGGCTGAAAAGAGCGAGATGAGAAAATGTGACACAGGTCAACATACACACACACACACTCACCACAGTCCTGAGAGAGGAGGCCAGGTTGTTCTAGACTCCTCCTGCTGTGTTCATTTAATTATGTCTACCATACAAGTACTCCTCACTGCAAAGCCAACAATCCAGGGGGAGGAGTCGGACCTGATCCAGCTCCTCCTACTCTGGTGTAGTCGTACTCATCATCCAGGGGTTAGAGTCGGACCTGACGCAGATCCTCCAACCCAGGTGTAGCCAAACCAGAAGTCCAGGAGGTGGAGTCGGACCTGATCCAGTTCCTCCAGCCCGGATGTAGTCATATTCAACGTCCAGGGGGTGGAGTCAGACCTGATCCAGATCCTCCTACCTGGGTGTAGTCGAATCTAAAGGCCAGTGAGTGGAGTTGGACCTGATCCAGTTCCTCCTACCTGGGTAAGTCTTTGTTGTTCCATATTGTACAGCATCTCATAGGTTAAGGTTAGGGGTTAGGAGGAGTTGGATCAGGTCCAGCTCCACCCTCTGTACCTTTGGTTCTGCAATAGGTATGGACTAAATATACCATAAAGACTCACACACACTCTCCAAGTCTCTGGCAGCAGAGTCAGGAAAATATCCCAGCCTTACTCCTTACTACTCAACCATCCTCCTCGTCTCTTACGCTGCCTTCAAATCCTATCAGAAATATCGTACAGATGAGGAGAGAGCACTTGAATGCCACCACATTGTCATAATTACAACTCAGGAACTCATATTTTTCTATGAGTGTCAACTTTCTGAGATGGGGGCGTGTGAATAACAAAAAATCACGCCAGCCGCCAGTGTGAATGTGACACTGCAGCAAAGGGTAAGATTTAAGTGGTAATTTTGCATATTTTTCTTTTTTCTTTAAGTTTTCTCATCCCATGTCGTCCATTTTCTTCGCCCAAACCCACTCGAACACACACCATGTCATAATCACTACCTCCAAACAAGTACGCACCAACTTCCGAGGAAGACTTGAAGGCAGTTTGCAACTGTGCTTGCTCATTTCCTTTCCTTACTTCCCTTCCATGCTTCTTATCTCCTCCCTCCATGGACGTAAGGAAAGGAAATGAGAACAAACACATTTTCCAAATGACACGTTTTTGCTCACTGACTTGTCGCTTTGATGACATTCTCAATTGTATTAACTGTACAATGAATTCAGCATATACACAAAAGTGTTTAAACACTAAACTATCATTGAAATTCATTGAAATTTTATTATACAGTGAAATTATATTATTTAATTAAGACCGTTCCTTTTGTATTTGTAGATGTATGTCACATGATACAAAAAATATTGTGCGATGATCCACTGCTTATTGAACACATAGTATACTGTACTTAATACATTTTTATTAAATATTACGGTTATTTACGTAGATTTTATAAAAAAAAAAAGTGTTATTTTGTTCATTAGAAAGTAGAGCAGGATTTCACTAAACAATTTCCGGCATAGTTAAGAGAAGAAGAACAATTATAAACTTTGTCCTGTTTAGAAGCAAATGGGAACGAGTCAGCTTAGAAATAAATGAGAATGAGTCTTTTGGGAGCCGAATGAGTCGACTCTTATCGGTGAGCTGAGCCAAATGATCTGACTCACTCAACAGCGCCTCAATTTCCATCACTAATGGGAGCAATGAGCTGGAAAGTATACTGAAAATGCCACTTCTCTAAAACATTGTCCTGTTTCATTAATTATAAATGCTTAGTGGTGTAAACAAGCCTGGAAATATCACCAGGGAAATCACGCTAGCATCTGACCTCTGCTCCACAAGCGTACAAAAGTACTTTTTTTCCCCCTTGTTCTCAAATGTCAGCGAAAATAAATATTTTGCATATTGCAACATTTTTAATGTACAAGACATTTACTGTACATTAGCGACTGTATTGAAAAATCTGTCGTATGTTGACTGTTAAGATGCAAATTACATACAGCTGTATGTAAGATTGTTTGCAAAAATTGTTTGTTCAATCTGAACAAAAAAGCCATAGTTGGTAAAAGGTTATTTGAACTTAACCCAGACATTGGGTGCATTATTCTCTAAAGTAGGAGAGAAAAGAGAGAAGGAAGAGACGCTTTGCTTACTGAAATGCATAAGTAGGATTCATGCCTTCAGGTCGAAATGGAAATTTTGCTTGTATATGAAAAACATTGTTCTTCCTTTCAACTCACAATGCACTCCACATGTCCCTTGACCCCTGGCATACTGATTTAAGACAACTCGACGTGTATATTAGGATGTGTTGGAGTAAGAACATGCAATTTAACATCCAATCCTAATATCCCCTTGATGAAATCTCTATCGTCATTGAAGGTCCGCTCCAGTACTTCATTATTTAAAGGGAAGTTTAACAAGCCCCTGGAGTGCTGAAGGATCAAATCAATATAAATGGCAGAAACTTGCCCAGAAGGCACTGCTTTATCTGATGCAAATTTATTTCTTTTAAAAATAGTGTAATATATTATACAAAGCTGCTTAATAGTGTGACCATGTGCGATAAAATTTTTTTATGTCGCCAACTACATTTATGCATCTGACAAATCCGACATAACATTTATTCATCCATCTTCATCTAGGTCAAGATCATGGTGGATCTGGACTATTAAAAAAAAAAAAAAAGTAATTAAATCATGAAGTAAGTCATTAGAATGTCATTAATGCCTTCATTCCATTAGCATGGATGCTAAACACATTTTGTGAATTTTTTGCTAATTCTATGCTAAAAAAAAAAAAAAAAGCTAAAGCAAATGGCGGCCGTTGTGAGCAAATAAACCCCTAAAAAACAGAGATATTTATGTTGGATTTTTACCTAATATTTAAATGCTTATTTGCGTAGATTCCTTTTTGAAAATGATTTTAAATAAAGTTTCATTTTTAAGTATTACAAGGGCTAAAGGGCGTCCTGATTTATGGAATCACCCAGCTATCTGTGCGATGCTGCCTATATCCCTTTTTTTTGTCACTGAGCGATGGTTATTCTGATCTCTTGGAGTGAGGAAGTAGAAAACATTTACCGTCTGGTCAGAAATTCTTTCATCTTCAGTAACCGGATCTGAAGCCTATCCCAGGAACACTTGGCACAAGGCGGGAAAATTCTTCGTGGATGGGACGTCAGGCCATCCAAGGATATCATGCATACATATTCACAACTAGAGGCGATTTATCAATTTAGGCAATCTGCCTACCTGAGAGGAAATCCACATGAACAAGGGGAGAAGGAATGGGAAATTCAGCACAGACAGTACCCCAAGCTCAGGATCTGAACTGAAGTTTTTAGCTTGATTTAAGAATGCTAAGACCCTATATGACTGGCCTTAGCTGGGTTTAGCTAGCAGAAAGAATCTCCAGAGAATCTGCCGTGTGTGTATATAGTGGGTTGCAGGAATAAAATAGCTCAGAAAGGTAATTAGCAAACAAGAAGGCAATGTAAGATTTCATCTTTGACGAGCAGGAGTTTGTGTTGGATTCAGGATAATACAGGTAGTCATTTACTCTGTTTATTATATCCGAGAACTTAAGTTAATTAACAAGCCCTTTTAAAATGTCAGAGTCAGTGTTTTCACTCCTTTTCACTCCACGCAGTATATACGCTAAGACTCAGTATCGCTGAGCCCCAAAAGCACCTCGTATCTCCGGGTAAAAAGCATTACAAACTGTTCTAATGCTCCACCGCACAAACACCCACTCTGCCTCATATGATAATGCTGAGCTAGTTTCAGAGATGGTTTGCTTTTAGCTCTCTCTGCTTTGAACTTTATGCTAATGTGTTCTCCTTGCTGTGGGCTGCTCCAGCACCGCTGCATCTTCACTCCATGCTGCGTTCACCTGTGGAGGAGTGTCGCTTGCAGCCAAGAGCTCGTCTCAACACCCGCTCTGCGTTTGGGACACTGTAAATAATTCATCCAGCGAGGTTTGTTAGGTGCACGGAAAATAAGCAAAGAGAGGAGAAAGCAAGAAAGCGAGCCCTTCATTAAGTGTGCCTGGCCTTACTTCAAGTGGACTCAGAGGAGAAGCAGGCAGCCTATTAGTGCCATTCCAAACCCATGCTGGGGTCACAGGGTCAGCGCACATTTTCTGACTGTTTATTACTGTTAGGCGTTGGGAAGTGAGCCCAGTGTGTGGGTTTAAAGGCGCTATATGAAACTGTTTTACTATTTTGTTAAGTATGAGTGCATGATATCGAAGAGAAGTACTGCATCACAATATAATCAGTGGTAATATATGAACATTAAGTCATATTTGAATCTCCTTAAATTATAATAAGCTGTTAAGAATCGACCTTAGATAAATAGCGTATTCTTATGTGAAATATGAGTTCTAAAGGAAGTTTTTATTATTTTGGATATTTCCCCTTTGGATTTTTGCAATTTGCTATGATCAGAGTAAGTGTAAATGGATAAATATTATGGGAGTAACACAATGACACAATGTATCTGTTTGCTGCTCCGAGTATCAGTATCTGTATTCAGAATTGAACCCAAAGAGGGCATGACCTAACTGGAAGTTTGCTTTGTTTTGGTTTGTTTTTCCTTTTCCATGAACCTCTGATAGTTCCTCAACCTCAACTACATCACTCAAGTTCTCTAGTCGTTTTTTTTTTTATCGTTTTTTTTTACATCTCTAATAAATATAATTTTAAAAATGAGCGAAACATGGACAACGATGCTTCAACATGATGAAAACTGTCAAGTCATTGACCTACTTATTTCCTGATAATGTTTTAATAGAATGCAGTAAAAATGAATCGAAATTGAAATCTTCTCATGTGCTGGAGAGAGAGATACAGACAGAGAGCGAGAGAGACAGACAGATATCTAGAGAGAGGAATGCCATTTGTTGAGAGAGCCAAGTGAGGCAAATATGCAAATAGATGCTAATTTATGCGAATATCTCCATGGCAGTGCTGGGAGCCCCAATGATTGGCAGCTGCAGGGTCTGGGCGAGGGAGTGAGTGAGCGAGGGAGTGAGAGAGGGAACGTTGGCTTCGGGCGCTCGTGTAAATTTGGGCACCGCTGCCTGCTCTTGTTCGGCATGCTCCAGATGCAAATACATCTGCAAATAAATAAATAAATAAAAATAAATATGCAGACATGCCAAACTACAGCAGTTACTGAGCGGAACAGTCCACAAACTTTCAAACAGTCCCTGTGTTTTGTGGCATTCACACACCTGGATTCTGAATTAGATTTTTTTTTTTTTTTTTTCTTCAAAATTCCCAAACTTATTCTCACTCTGCTTTTGCACTAGAACTTTCTCACGTTTCTCACACTTTTTTTTTTTTTTTTTTTCAAGAAGCCGTATTTCTGGAACGCATGCCAATCCTGGTGAATGTTTATGAACCACAAGGACACTTTCCTCAGTGGGGAGGAAAAAGTTACAGAAAAAGGACAGTTGATGGGGAAATAAAATGTTACCCAGGATATTGATATATGAATTGATTTATATTTTTTTACCACAGTTAGGAGACATTTATGTCTCGAGTAACAGTCACTGCACTTTTTCAAGATTCCCAGCACAGGCAAATCCTCAAGGTTTCTCGGTTAAGTAACCAGCTGACCAGAGAGAAAAGGTTGAAGCTACTATAACGTAAGTAATAACGAGAACTAACTTGTCTTGCAGATGTTCCACAGCAGTGACTGTTACTATAAACCATCAAAAAGCATGATGTGTTGTTTGTTAATAAATAAAAAAAATGTGGTATAAGCAGAATAGCACACTTCGGACTGTGTCGTTATATGAAAATAATACACTTCATTGTGCATTGTGTGTTATTTCTTACATATTTAATGTTCTGGGTTTTATTTTTGTTTATTTGTTTTATTTATTTATATATATATATATATATATATATATATATATAAAACACCCTATTATCTGATTTCTAACATCATGCAAAATTGGAAAATGGGAAGCAACTGAAATTGGAATGCAGGTTGTCTATAATTGAAACCATTTAAAAACACCACCTCAGAAATAAGATAACACAATCACAGATTGCTTCTGCTTTTAAAGGAGAAAATTGTCCTGTTGTGTGAGAAAACCACGTCGCAAAACCATTTGCAGATCCTGTGAAAATGTTAGATTATCATATGGATCTTTATTTAGGCTCCCATTTGTTTGACATCATGGCTAAGTGGTCTGATGTGCTGGATTAAAGCTCGGATCTCTTCACAGACGTGGGTTCAAACACCAAATGGTGGTAGCTCAGACTCTCACTGTTGGCTGTAGTGATTAAAAGCTTTAAATCCTCAGATTTCCTAAGAATTAGCTCTTATCCACTTGGTTATGTATGCGTGGAAAGTATTCCATCAAAACTGTAAATGTATGATAAATGTGTGCCAAATGAATAAATTATTTCCAGCTGGAGTATGGATTTGGTTAACTTTGCTTCTATACATTTTTCATCAACTTTTATACACTTTTTATGAAAGAGGAATAGCCTGCCAAACAAGCCGAGATGTATGAAGTGTTGAATCCCTCAGCTCTTGTATTAATAAAGCGAGACAGACGGACAAGAGGTCAGAGCTACGGAACTGATTTGAACGTTCGCCTTTCCAATGAGTGTGTAAATGCTGATTGTCTCCGTGGGTGTATTACACGCACAACGTGAGCCTGTATATTTCAATAATGCTAATTTAAACTAATATATATATATATATATATATATATATATATATATATATATATATATATATATATATATATGGAGATTTCCAAGTAATTAGGATATGATTATTTATTATTTTATGAGGTTTTTATTAGTTTCTTTCTGATGAGATGGCGAAGTAAAAGCAGATGTAGCTACCCATGGCCGTCCCTATTACTGCGTTAATTGTTCAGTTGTACACGGCAAACCTCAGCCCATTAAAATTATACTTTGACAAATCATCTCTTTTAAATGGAGACAGTCCTCCCAAAAATTAATTAATGGTCCACAGAGATGCAAATGTAATAATGAGCTGTTTCTTTCAAATAGATTAGTCACATGAGATGTATTGGACCGTCAGATAAAACTGTTCAAGAAACTCAATCTTATGTAAAATTATTTTGTGTAATTATTATGTGGGAGCAATTTCATTTTACAGGAATGAATTTGTAGCCATAACTGCTAACCCTGTCCCTCAACTTAGCTGTAATTGTTTATCATTTTTAACCCAAGTGTGCTTTTTAGATTCTTAGAAAATGCAACTGAGACAATGCTGAACAGTTTATTTAAGGCAAAATTTTGCAAGCGATGTTTCATGGATTTAAATGGATTTCATTGCATTGGACAGTTTCTAACTGCAGACTTTGCAAGAAAAACTTTGTGCCGAGTTTAACTTTTTAACTTGAATTTGCAGCATGAACCAATGATTGCTTTGGCCGCACTGAACAGGTCAAATTAGCCAGACTGAGTTTGTGAATTTCCATGAAAAAGATCTTCCGTAAAATTATTAGGAATTCTATTTTGGAAGAAAGTTCTTTTTTTTTCATTTCATAGGAATTCAATTATAGCTATGACCGCTCATCAACTTCCTTCATCCTTATTGTTTGTCGTTTTTTAGCACACGTTTGCTTGTGCAAAGTCTTATACATAAATATGTATTTATGCAAAATTCTGCAAGCGAAATTTTATAAATTCTTAAACAGAATTCACCACAATCAACAGTTTCTAACAGCAGATACACTATCGAGTGCAAATATATTTTAACTTTGCATCAAGTTTAACTGATGAGTTTTGACATGCCAATTTGACAACTGGCCAACAGCACAACTGTTTTGGCTTCATTGACCGCTAGAAACCTTCAAAGGTCAAATCAGCCAAAGCTGTTTTGATGATGAAGAAACACCAAAGGTCCAACTTGATCTTAAATAAAATTCTCACAAATAAGACTGATTCCATAGAATTTCGTATGAATGACCTATATGAATGACTGAGTGGCGCAACAGAAAAGCGTCCGCCCTATCATCAAATCCCGAGGATGCCACAGCCGTCCGTGCCTGCTAGCTGAGAAAGCAAATGGAAAGGATGGCATACTCTCTCCCCTGTCAATCACAGCGACACTAGCCAATCCTAGGCATCTGTGAGCTCATGTATGCGGAAGAGGGCAGATAGCGCTTTCCTGTTGCACGAGTAGCAGTTCGAAAAGATGTGATCGGCTGCCTTCATGTTTCTCAGAGGACTCACAAATTCACCCTTCCCGGTTGGTAGCTGTTGTGTGAAAGGAGAGAACTTACTGGTGGGTGGGAGAGACCAAATTATGGAGAAAACGTAGGGGAAAAAGTCTGTTACCCTAACACGGGTTTGTTTGTTCAAATGTTTACACATTTATAAATTTTAGACTGTGTTGCCTAGTATGTATTTAACACATCTTTTTTAATGGAATTTACTGTCACTAATGGTTTTGTGACCAATATTTCCAGTCCAAAAAATGAACAAATCTTTAGGTGGGAGGAAACTGGAGAACCTAGAGAAAACCCATGGGGTGGCCTTCATCTTAGCACAGAAGATCCAAAATGTAGGGACTGCTAATTATAGCTGTGTGAAGGCGCGATATTTTATCTAGTACTTTCCGAACAGAACTTAGTCCGAAAACAAGACAGCAAAACATGGTCAAGTCAGGAGGCTTGGTTTTTATCTCTCCGCTTTATAACTTTATTTAGTACCCCTTAATTCATTTAAAGTTTGGCGGGAGTATGACAAACCCAGCAGCTTCAATGCAAAACGATCAGTTACAAACTGCACCAAACAGTAGTGCTGTTCAGATGCACACCATCTATATATCCCTTCATTTTTTTCTTTAATCCTAGTCATCAAAGGCTCTCCATCCCTCTATCGATCCCTCCATCCTCTCTTTCCAAAGCACAGTTACAAATATCACATTGTAGACTTCTATCAAGAGACAATCATGTGTTAGGGCACTCAGGTTGTGTTTTAGCTCCACAATTACTCCCCTAGATCTGAGAGCACCTACGGAGAACAACAGAAATGGAAAGATAGAACGAGATTTAGTGAAAGAGACAGATATATGCAATCCAGCTGTTACAGGACATACCTGGCTCTCTTCAAATCGAACATAAATTACAACGCAACACACCTTTAAAAGCCGACATGGATGAGCCCTAGATTCTTAACAAGGGACACTTTCACTCAGCAAAGTCTGAAAAGATAGTATAGACACTTTTCTGAAACACACACGCACACACACACACACACACACACACTATAACTTGTGGTATATCCATAATTTACCCTCCTGCGTCGATCACAGCAACTACAATGAATTATACATCTATTAGTTTTGTTATTTTTTGTTGTTACAAAATTTGAAAGAGAATGCAAGATGGCTTTTATCCCTGCTTGTTGCTGGCACTGTGTGTGTGTATGTGTGTGTATATGTGTGTGTGTGTGGCAGAAAGAAAACAAGCCTCTTGTTTCGCTCTGGCAGAAAATCAGTCAGTCTGCTGATCCAGTCATTTCAGATGCTCAGAGCGCTCCTCTGGGTGGAGAACTCATCACTGGACAGAGACTTCAGCATAGTAACACACACACACACACACACACACACACACACACACACACACACACAAAATTAACACAAAAAAATAAGAATGTTATATCCCTCCTCTTTTTTTAATAATTAACATTTTCATGCAGATTACAGACGTTTTAAATAATTAACATTTCCTCTGTTCGTCCAACAGCTAATTAACTAACCCTAATTACACCTGCTCTGCTTATGCCAAGCCTCTTATCCAGCACTGATAAAACTCTGCCATGCAGAAAGTGTTTTTGCGTTTCCATTTCATGCTGCGTGTTATTTGCTAGTCACGAGGTGACTGACACTGGAATAGAAGTTCATCACGAATCATTATGTGATAATAAAATGTTCACCACAAAAAGACCACAATTTCTGTTGGAGATGGCTACATATTTCTCCTCATCAAGAAATCCAGAATATTATCCAAGTCTATAAATATGCAAATCCATAAAATCCACTCTATGGGTATGCAAATTAGAAACGTCCCCATAACTAGTGCCAAACTTCTTCCCTTGGTTAACCTGTGTATATCTTAATACTCAAACTGATCATATATCCTTTAGCCTGTGACATGGAAATCCACTATCATTAAAGACATATTATTTAGTAAGGGTCTTTGTTTTCTCTGAATGAATTTATTTCAAGAAAAACTTGGAAGCTGTGCACGCTGTTGCATCCAGCTCTGATGTGACGCAGCAAGTATTATTCATGGTCTGTAGTGAAATAGTGTGTAATGTAAACGGTGTGTAAATGGAATATAATAAACTTTGGGGTGGTGTAATTAAATGGAGTTACTGTTACCACCCTGAAGTTGCTTATTTTCCAATAACAGCATGACATGAAGCATTTTATTCCTCTTATACCACAGCAATTTGCCTATAACTACATTTTTTTAATTAATTTAAGAATGACATGTCATACTTTTTATCAATTTATTGTTGCATTTAATGTTGTGGAATGTCAGTGAGGACAAGCTATCGCTTACATTATAACAGCTATAAACAGTCTTTCAGTCACCAGCCTCTCTTTTTTTTAGTTAGTTATGATTAAGTTAATGAGACAAAAAAAATGCAGCTTGTCATGTTACCAAATAAACGCAAAGTCCTTTGTCTCATGGCAGAAAACTTCCCGACTGTAACAAAATGCTGACACTGGACACTCCTTCCACCAGGTGATAAAACTAACACCTCCTTACAGAAAACTTCACCATATCAGAAATGACACATTTTTCTTGGTAAATAACATATTTTTAAAATATGTACATTACCAGGCTTAGAGTACGTGAAGTGTCCACTATATTAGAACGAGCACATTAATATAAACCTGTGTTTTGTCGTTTTGTCTTGAATAAGGTGTGGATCTACTCTCAGAGCTGCTGTTATTCAACAGAAAGTTAATCGACACTTTCTGACCAATCGTATTCGAGAAAAACCAACAAGGCTTAGAATACAATATCATGATAACAATGTAAATATGCAGACACATGAAGATTCATGCGAGAGACAGAGTGACAGAGAGAGAGAGAGAGAGAGAAAGAGAGGAAGAGAGGAAGAAGGGGAAGACTTTGGGATGTGCCGGAAGCTTCCAGGCCATGATGGAGTGGTGTGAAGAGAGCTGGAAGAAAGGAAGAGAAGACCACTGGGAGACAAATGAGTGTGACAGCCACTTCAGAAGTGTTTCAAAGTGCCCGGAGCTGTTGACCATGCAGTGTCAGGTCCTATATTACACTTTCTCCTTAAAAAAAAAAAAATACGATTATAGCTAATGTGTTACTTCTATGGGGGAAAAAAAAAGATCATTTATATCCATGTGATAATGATGTCTAATCGCTGCACAGGTACAGTTTCGTATTTGCCATCGATTCTGTTAAATTACACATTTAATGCCGATCAGCACACTTTCATGCATTTGTTCAGCTTTATGCTAAGATTTAAATGTGCATAAGAAAATCTGTTCAAACATGATGGGTACATGAGCTTTGCAGCAATAATTCAAAGGGAAGCACGTCTATATCAGGTGAACAGTGTAGGAATAAAAAGACGTCTTGTTCTAGCCCAGCTGCCTCATGGTTCGACGTGTGCTTTACGAGATGCTTTTCTGCTCAGCACGGTTGTAAAGAGTGGTTATTTGAGTTACTGCAGCCTCCCTGTCAGTTTGAACCAGTCTGGCCTCTGACCTCTCTTTGACCTTTTTCATTAACAAGGCGTTTCCGCTCTGAGAACTGCTGCTCATTGGATGTCTTTCTTTTTACGCTACTCTCTGTGTAAACTCTATAGAGTGTTGTGTGTGAAAATTCTAGAAAATTCTAGTTTCCAGCCTGTCTAGCACCAGCAGCCATGCCACAGTCACTGAGATCACATATTTGCTCATTCTGAACATTAACTGAAGCTCTTGACCTGTGTCTGCATGAGTTGGTCACTGCATATTCTCTTTTTTCGCTTGATTTTTTTCCACTCTTGTTTTTCCTTCTTGTTTTCTTCCATTGCCTTATCATGTATGCTCCTCTTCACCTTCTCCTCTTTTCTCATTTACTCTATCTTCCTCTATATGTGTCTTTCTACTTATGGCCAAGCTGATTCAGGGTTCATCCCTCTGTTTCTCCTCTCCTCTCTTCACTTCCTCTCTGCTGTCCTCTCTGAGTATGTGATCCCTATCTCTTCTCCCCCTCTGTCTCTCTCTCTCTTTCTCTCTCTCTGTCTGTCCTGCTGTCTCACTCTCTGCTATTACACTCAGGTCTGATTAGGATCTTTTGTCTTGCTCATGCACTGGAGGGAAGGGAGGGAGGTAAAGGAATGTGCTATTCGTAACCTAAAAAAAGAAGCATGAGATAATACAGATGAAAACCCTGAAGTCTCTCGGGGTGCCGGAGGAGCGCGCCATGATTGGAGGATGAAGGTGACTATTTGGTTTCCTTTACACTTGGGTTCGTACTCGCGTTGGTGGCATTTCAGTTAAAGACAAGCAGGAAGAGGATTTCCTGTGGAATATGAATAGCTTCCTAAATACTGCACACACATAAATAAGGAATAAAATATTTGAGGGCAGGCTGTGTAGGAAAATAATCACGGAGTGGTTGGATGTTGCCCAGCACAAAGCAGAGTTACTGTTGTTGATTATTTTCCTATAATAGCACATCCATAACAGCAATTTTCCAATGATTACATTTTTTTATTTGTTAAACAATGACACTTCATACTTTGTATCCATTTATGGACACATTATATATATATATATATATATATATATATAAAGATGATTTAATAATAAGCTCTTAGTTTAACTTTATAATAATAATAATAATATTTTTTTTTAATGAAACAGAAACATATGAACAATCTGACATCATTGCCATGTTAAAAAAAATCAGTGCTGGTGGCCATTTTTTATTTTCCCTTTGGTTTCTTAAACTGTTAAGTTTAAGGTCAGGTTTAGGTGTTAGCAAAACAATTTAGTCACAATAATACGTAATCTATCTCAACATATAACTACCACTGCAGCTGCTTTAACCCTGTTCACCGTAAGTCTACCTATGTGTGTGTGTGTGTGTGTGTGTGTGTGCGTGTGCACGCTCAGAGATCTGACCTGGATGTTGCATGCTGTGCTGAGCTAGCTGCCCATGCTGTCCATGCTGTGTGTGTGCGTCTGTGTGCATGTGTGTCCTCGCAGCCTTTTTGCGAAATGTATTCAAAGCTAAACTGTCCACTGAGATTAACCGTCCCAGAAGTGTGTGTTTACGTGTGTGTCGGGTGAGGGTCCGAGTTCAGCTGTAACGAAGAGCAAAAACAGAGGAGTGGATGAGACAATAAATCACAGCTGAGCTCTCTTATGCTTTTATACACAGTCCTTTCCTTGCCATCCATGCTGTTATTTAAACAACAGGCCACAAATGCAGTGCTGACCACAAATAACACTGTGTGGAGAAAAAAGAGGGAAATTGCTCACCTCTGCACCTCACTGAATAAAGACTAGCATTTAAACGCTAATAGTGATGCAAAAAAAAAAAGATACTGAAAGAAGAACAAGAAAAAAAAAATAACATCATGGAAGCTTTTTCATAACATCAATGAGACGTGCCTGGCCTCACAATGGACTGATCTAAAATTGCAGAAAAAAAAAGAAAACGTTCTCTGAGGTATTTTTGAAAAGGAATAAAAAGCTAACAGGATAGAGGTTCCGTGTCACGAGGACATGGAGAGAAAGGAGAACGGGAGAATAAAAGAGGAAATAGAGGACATGGGGCTGACCAGGAACACACCAGTGCTTATTACGGATATAAAACCTATCCTGAACGAACGGAGAGAAGGTCAGAGTGATACTGCGCATCTGGGCATCACAAAAGAGAGAGAGAGAATAAGCAAGTGTAGAGAAAGAGAGGGAGGGAAAACGATGTCCTTGTGACTGAGCTGGATTTAATCAGGCCTGTGGTTTCATGGCCAAGGTGACCATCATATCATGGTTCTGCAACATTCCGAGCTCCAAACTGACAAAATATTAACTGTGATTAATACAAATCCTAGATGATGATTTTTATATCTCTGTCATTCAATATATCATATATATGTCATCATACCACACTGCTGCTGAATTCTTAATTCTGATTGGCCAAAAGGCTAGAAAATGTCTCATCCACTCCTCTGTTTCTGCTCCGTTTCAGCTGAACTCTGACCCTCACCCGACACACACATAAACACACACTTCTGGGACGGTTAATCTCAGTGGACAGTTTAGCTTTGAATACATTCTGCAAAAAGGCTGTGAGGTCTCACACACACACACACACGCACACACACACACACACACACACACACACACACACAGGATGGGCAGCTAGCTCAGCACAGCATGCAACGTCCAGGTCAGGTCTCCGTGCGCGCACATCACACCACACTGCTGTTGAATTCTTCATTCTGATTGGCCAGAAGGTGCAGATTAAATTTCTATAACAGCAGCTATGAAAATAGATTAGCTGCAAGGTTTATATTAATGCACTCATTTCTATAATAACAGCTAATTTACAGAGACTTTTAACATAGCATAAATTAATTAAAAGCATGTATAATTGTTGATATGGTGAAGTTTTCTCTGAGCATTTTTGTAAAGAGTCTCCAATGTCAGCGCTTTTCCAAAAAAAAAAAAAAAAAAAAACTAAACTCCCAAGTAGCGCAACAGAAAAGCGTTCGTCCTATGATGCTGATGATGCTACAGTTTTCCATGGCCTGGAGCTAAGGGAGCAAAATTGGCCATGCTGTCTGGGTGGGAGGGGCATACTCTCTCTCACCTGTCAATCACAGCAACACTCGCCAATCGTGGGCATCCATGAGCTCAGGTATGCGGACGAGGGCAGATGGTGTTTTTCTCCGAGTGTGTTAAGCTGCGCTGTGACGCAGAATGAGCAGCAGTTAGAAAACATTTGGCTGACTTCACATGTCTTGGAGAAAGCTGGTGGGTGGGAATTGGCAACTGAGTAAATTTGAGAGAGACAATGGGGACTTTTTTTTAAGTTATTCGGTGAGTTATTTGCTATAACACGAGTGAGAACAGGAACTAACTTGTTTCATGGATGTTCTTTTTTGTGTGGCGTTGTTTGTTTCCTGTGATACTGTACATCACTGTGCGTTTTTGTCTCTATTGTTTTTGCAGACTCTTTTTTTGTAAATTGAGGCCAAACTTTCTCAATTTACTTAGTGAAGAATAATGTAATTTCATTTAAGAAATATAATTGCCCAAAATTTCTTTTCCATAGCTGATTAAATAAAAGCAGGTTTTGGGAGTGGGCCCAGACTTCTGGACTCTTTATAATACCAAGAAAACTCAACATTTCCATCCTTCTCTTTCTGCAGCCAGCAGCGATTGGCCCGACATCAGAGCAGCACCGGTAACAGTGTGGGAGTGTAGCGTACTGCCCGCACTGCCGTGCCACACCTGTGATTGGCCAAGTGTGGCTTTAAAAAAGTGGGCCATCTCCCTGTAGGCTAGAGGAACTCCGGCCAAATAAAGATGAGCGGACGAGAGATCTCCCTCACTAACTTTATTCAAATTTTATCTCCCTTAGAAATGACACGCACTGAAGCAGGGAATTATGATTAAGGTGGTAAGTTACTTTCAGTGTTTCTGACTGATAGGGAGAGCGAATTATCACCACCACTCAGATGTAGAAAATGGAGGAACAAGACCAAGTACAACTTTTCAATTGCCTCTAAACTTTTCTGCTTTATTCCCTTGGGCTGAACCAAGCAAAAATAATAATAATAAAAAAACAGTTTTCTGCCAATAATATACTCTGACATCTCTACTTGAAGAAACCATAAATATATTTTACCAAAACTACTACTTTCTAACCTTGTCTTGGCTTTCTGCCTGGAGAATCATGTTGCAAGGAGGAAGTTTCACAAACACAGAGCTAAAGGCAGTGAGTCTGCCTAAAGATGTCTGAAACGTTGCTAGCTAAGTGTGATGCTCCTGTGCCATCACATCGTCATCAAAAACAGAGAAGAGTGCTTAGACATTTTGTATAGATGACACTGGACAAAGTTTTAATAATGTTTTAATGATCTACTATAAAGAAACGTAGCCAATGCAACAGAAGCGAGTGAATGAATCAGTGATTATTACGTTAGCGTGAACAGAGATCGTGTTTAAATTTGACCCCAATTAATGAGACAAAGATCAACTTGCAGCGTCTTTTTGTGGAATTGGAAAGAAATCGTTAAATCTCTTTTTTTCACCATTGGGGGATTTGAAAAAAATTCTAGAACATTTCCTTGTGGATGTTCACGAGCGTCAAAACAGGGGAAAATGCGATCTTAGTGACTTTGACCACGGCATGGCTCAAAAAAAAAAAAAAACACTCATTACATCCGTGGTGAGCAGAAAAGCATCACAGAACACACGACATGTCGAACCTTGAGGTATGTGAGCAACAACAGACGATTCCAAGAATGGGAATGTGAGTCTTTCCAAAAACTGGGCAGTTGAAGTGGAAAAAGATCCGGCGACGTTTTTTATTTCAATATTCCAGTTCAGGAAAGTCTGTATTTTTCAGAACTACATATCGTAGAAGATACCAAATACTGACCATTTACTTATGACGAAAGCCATTTAATGCTATTCTGCTTCATATGCTTTGGTTTATCAGCATGTATCAGAAATTTAGACATCACTAATCTTTAGTAGATTTCACCTCGTCTCATGGATCTATGCTCTTTCATTAGCGACATAAACGCTGAGTTTAATCGTACGCTGAGGAGCCATGTGTAGATTACAGCTTCTCAGCGTGTCCTCGTGATGCATGACTTGCTGCCTACGCAGATCACTCATAAGGACAGACTGGATGAGAACGTAGAAAGAGAGTCGGTCTTGCTGAGAGAGACAGAGGAAGATGCTGTGTGGAGGAGTAGAGACAGACAGGTGTGTTTGAGCAAAGAGAGACAGACAGGCATTGTAAAAAAAAAAAAAAAGGAAAGCACAAATAAGGAATCTGTCAGACAGAGACAGATCAGGGAGGAAAACAGCTCGTGCATCATGAATGTGCTCATCTTTTTATCCATTTGTACAGCTAAACAGCTCTGTGTATGTGTGCCCGTCTCTGGCTGATGTATTTCCTCCACTCTGTGAGTGTGCATATGTCTGTGCGTGTGTGTGTGTGTGTGTGTGTGTGTGTGTGTGTGCACGAGTATGCATGCACATGTGCTCATCGGATGCTCGGATCCGGCTCGTACACAAAAACACACTGATTTATTTAGTCCTCGTGTGCTGAAGGGAGAATCTGAGAATCACTGAGAATCACGAATCAACAGGACAAGCATAAAGGAACGTAATTATCCTTCAGTCCATGTTTCCTCACTCTACATGCAGAAACTTCCCATTTATTCAGCAAATTAGGTAAAGCGACAAATTAGGCAGAATTCCATTCGTCATAATAAGCTTTCATTGTAATAATTCCTCCATATATAAAATGTTACAAGGCTTGTTTGAAGTGAGATGAAGTCTTAGATAAAATACGAGTGTGATAAATTATTTAGGAAAGCAAAAAGTAAAAAAAAAAAAAGAAGAATGTGTAAAATCAAAAGTCAATTCATGACACACTGTTTTTGTCTGTAATATGACAGCATTAATTAAATGATCAGTGAGAAGATGAGAATGACTGCCTGACAAAAAAGAAAGAGTGAAACACAAACCTGGGTCCAGATTACTGATGTGTCCCGTCTTGAATGAGGAATATGAACTTTCAGATAATCTCTTCACCATCAGATACAAATGCTCAATATCCATAATCTCACATCGAAAAGAATGAGATATGAAAAATCCTGACTATCCAAAGACAAAAATCCTGGTTCACATGTGTTCGTATAAATGTAATGATATAATTCGCACTTGTATACAAACGCATATGAATTTAAAAGAATCCAGTGTTCATAATGATTTATACTCTACACATATACTCTACTGTATACGCACATACACCAAACAGCCATAACATTAAAACCAGTGACAGGTGAAGTGAATAACACTGATTATCTCATTACAGTGGCACCTGTCAAGGGGTTGGATATATCAGGCAGCAGGTGAACAGTCAGTTCTCAAAGTGGATGTGCTGGAAGCAGGAAAAAAAGGAGTAAGCATAGGGATCTGAGCGACTTTGACAAGGGTCAAATTGTGATGGCTAGACGACTGGGTCAGAGCATCTCCAAATCAGCAGATCGTGTGGGGTGTTCCCAGTATGCAGTGGTTAGTACCTACCAAAAGTGGACCAAGGAAGGACAACCGATGAACCGGCAACTGGGTCATGGGCATCCAAATCAGAACCCACAGTGCATCGCAGCTTGCTGCATATGGGGCTGTGTAGCCACGGACCAGTCAGAGTGGCCACGCCGACCCCCGTCCACTGCCGAAAACACCAACAATGGGCACGTGAGTGTCAGAACTGGACCATGGAGCAATGGAAGAAAGTGGTCTGGTCTGATGAATCATGTTTTCTTTGACTTTATGTGGATGGCAGGGTGCGCGTGCGTCGCTTACCTGGGGAAGAGATGCTCTGGCCAGTGTTCTGCTGGGAAATGTTGGGTCCTGGCATTCATGCTACTTTGACACTTACCACCCACCAACACACCAACGGTATTCCCTAATGGCCATGGCCTCTTTCAGCAAGATAATGGGCCCTGCCACACTGCAGAATTGTTCAGGAATGGTTGAGGAACATGATCAAGTGAGAGTCCAAGGTGTTGACTTGGCCTCCAAATTCCCCAGATCTCAATCCGATTGAGCATCTGTGGGATAAGCTGGACAAACACGTCCGATCTATGGAGGTCCCACCTCACAACTTACAGGGCTTAATGGATCTGATGCTAATGTCTTGGTGCCAGATACCACATGTCTTGTGGAGTCTATGCCTCGATGGGTCAGAGCTGTTTTGGCAGCACAAGGGGGACCAACACAATATTAGGCAGGTGGTCTAATGTTTAATGTTATGGCTAATTGGTGTATAAGACAACAACAACAACAACAACAATAATAATAATAATATTTCCCTTCCATGACCAATAACCCCTTTGCAAGCTTAAGTTCTTACATCTCACTAAACCTCTACAATCTGAGAAATACATAATGATCACAGCAAGTGCTCATCAGAGCAAGCTATTAAGACATAGTTTAAAAAAAACAACATTTTTTCAGTCTCAGTAAAATTATAAAAGTCTAATTAAAATTATTTTAAAAAGTCAGGTGCTCAGCAGGAACTGACACAAAGGGGAAAAATATGTTCCCTTCGCCCCGCCTCCTTACTTTTCGATTCAATGAGAAATTCTGCAACTTTTATTAAAGATGCATCCCATGTGATTTGGCTGTAATACATTTCTAACAGGCCCCAGGGGATTACATCATCCCAGCTGAAAGAGCTTTTTGGGCAGGTGCTCTGGGTTCGCTTGTACCAGATGAAGAGTTTATAGATCAATACTGCATGCGTTAAAAGTGCGAAATGTAGAGTGGCAAATAGAGCCTGGCGATTGTGCAAAGCTTTCCAGCTAGCTTTTACATAAGGCTTCCGTGAAGCTGCCTTATTAAAGTCTCGGCAAGTAAAGCCAAGAGCCAGGGATTGTGGGAAGAATTGCGCCATGTTACATCAGCCTCTCTTTCGCCCTCCCCAACCCCTCCTCCTCACTCACGCTCTCTCTTTCTCACCCCTTTCTAATTCATAGCTTGTATCCGAGGACCCTTGCAGGCATGTTTGTGTCTGTCCATCTGTCTAGCATAATATAATGACCACGCTGATGGATAGAAGAAGTCAACAGAAAAGATGGACATCCTGAACAAATTGCGAGAGGAGCAGAGAAGAGAAGAAAGCAATATGTGTGTGTGTGTGTGTGTGTGTGTCACTACTGCAACAATGAGAGGTCTAACCTATACCCGCACAGCTAAAGGTGCTTTTTTTTCTTAACTGCAAGCGCATGTTTTAGATCCTACAGGAAGCGAACACAAGGAAGGAAGAACATGGCTGGCTTTAAAAAGTGCTGCTGTCTCTTTTTTTTCACAGCAGAGCTTCCAAAGTTGGAAAAAGATCAACTTTTCAGAAAGGTGGCAAGTGCTTTTTAGTTGAGGGTTGAACACTTATGTTCTTCTTCCTGACCCAACTGTTAAACTGGTGCCGAAACCGGAACCGGAAGCGAGGAGAATAAAGGAGGCCCAACTTTATCTTTTTAGCCTTTCAGCTGTTTCAGATTAGCTTACCCACTGGCAATTTAAGTGGAACTTAAAGATAGGGGGAGTATAAACTTAAACCACAACTGTTTCAGCTTTTCAAAGGCATAGGTTATATAGGGATCATACACACAGCATGGCCAGATGAACTCACTCAGTTAATCCTCCACTTCATCCCCCATCTCCCATTACAGCTTTCTCCAAAACCACACCCCACCTGCCACAAACAACTTGTCTATTTTTTTGAACCGTTCACCAGTATGCTATGTGATGTCCCATTTTAACTGTGGCTGCATGCTGTCACACAAAGAGTCACACAAAGAGCTGTGGTTTTGATTTTCTGCCTCCAAAACTATAGCCAAGGCAAACAACCGTCAATCTTTATTTGATCTTTATTACTGCTAATAATTAATCTAATGTACATAGCAAGCTAGTGAAGTGAAGTGAAGAGAAGCTAGGCTAGATATCTAGTATGAGTTAGAAATGGTACATTTTCACGGTTACATTTCTACAGTACTTTTTTTTAGTACTTTTTTCTGGAAAAAAAAAAAAATCTAAAAACAATTCTTGAATTCACACCCAGGATGGATTGTAGGCTCATTTGGGGGTGGGGCTCATAATTGCAAGTTTTCTTTTACGTTGAAGAATTCCTCCCAAACCATGCCTCAATTGCTCAAAGCACCTCAACTGCACAAAATTGTAGGCACTAGGTTCGTCTGCTGTTTTTTTTTTTTTTTTTATTATTTTCTTTTAGTACGAACACTCAAGCAGTGAAGAACAGCACTTTTTTTGTGATCATGCAGGAATAACTGCAAATGAAGAGCTGTTCTCAATGCAAGCTTTCGCACCACAGACGTGAGCAAATGACAATGCTCCAGTCCCATATATCACTAAGGGGTTCCATCTCTTCCACTGACCATAAAACCCTTTCAGCCTATCGTGAAACTTGAAACAGGATGTAAATTGACAAGTTGAACCAATCACTTTACTCAGAATGCAGATCCGAGAGTGGATAGCTTCCACACATGATGCGACCGCACCGTGGTTTGGTGGATGCGAGCTCCAGACTACCATTTTCGAAAGGAACAAGGACCAGTGGTTCTCTAAACCACTCCTGGGCTCAAACACAGCTATTACACTCCACTAAATGTGCTGGACTTACAAGGCAAATGACCCAGAGTAGTGTGTAGTTAAGATAATGCACAGGCAAAAAGACATATTTCTTTTCCTTAGCGTTTTCTTTGTGTGTTGTCTTATATTTTAAAAGACATGTTTAAAGCTATAAACAAATTTATTAAGTTTGTTCAAAGAAAACACATACAAAAGAAATATCCTAGACACAATCATTATCACACGATATCAATCACTACAGTCATTACTGTTCACATGAATTACCTTGCAGGTACTGTGTGTGCCATTAGCTATACCGGATACACACGGTGACAAATAATCTCTGTGTTGTCTTTCCCTCGAGTGTGATACCGTCTTCCCGAGCCCTCTGAAGCATGCCAGGTGCATTATGGTTACTGATGAGTCTCCAACAAAATCCAGGGGAATGAATCAAGAAGAGATGAGGGGGGAAATATTTCAGCGTGACACACAGCGTGAGTTTATGGAGCATGACTGACATGCCAGTCATGGCGTGTGGTTCGCACCGTTGTGTCTCCGCAACAACTGAAACAGGGAAAATGAGGAAGAATAATAGTGTTGCCCATTATCTGCTCTATGAAGGATAGAAAAATGTAGGCTTCCTTTAAAATGTAGCATGGAAATGACTCACATGCTTCATTTCAGAGGCTCACATTAGGTCATGGTCCAGGGTTTGGGTCAATACAAACCACCAAAAGTGCTAACAGTAAGTGCGTCCCCAGTATTCGTGACACAATGTAAGCACTCATACGGTACCTGATAGTTTCCACAACAGTTAGCGATCCTTGTCTACTTAGCAAGAATGCCAAAAAAACACAATTCGGTTCCCTGGTCACGGAGAGAGGTCAGCTGTGCTCAGAGAAGGTAATGGGGAAATAATAATAGAATATGACAATGAAATTCCCCATTTTTGTCCACAGTATCTCATTAGCAGCGCACACGCTAATGTTTGCCGTTTTACGCTAGCGGCTCTATCCCAGCTCACACTAATTAGGCATGGAGCCTAAAAATAAACGGGACACTAAAAGTGGTGGCATGAAAGTGCATGCAAATCTGCTGATGTACAGGGTAATGAAGGAGATTAAGGCAGCTCACTAATGACTAATGCAGTCAGGGTTGGGCATGACAGCATACTGCTACACCGGCCAAAATTAACCCGAGCCAGCATAAACAGAGAGGGACGAAATTCTGTCCCATCCTGTCCAGGGTTGCAAGATGTATGAAGGAAAATTTGCCCAAGTGGTTAATAAAACCAGATATCAAAACTCAAAATGTGAGCTCTATTAAAGCCTGTATACTGTCTTTAATAATAATAAAAAAAATACTATTACTATTACTATTAAGAAAATCATCTATTATGTAGTTTCACACTTAAAGGCTGTAAAAAAGTTTTGAGAGCCCTGAGTTAAGGGAAACTTAATGTAACGTTTTACTGTGAAAATCATGGTAGCCTCATTTGAGACTCTTAAATGACTGACTGTTATGGAATAGAGGATGGTTGAAGCAGAATGAAAGGCAAATCCAATCTCAAAATATGAGTGCTAACCATAACTCATTCCATTACCATTATTTATTCATAACATTTTCTTCGAATTGGCTCCTTCTTGTGAAAATGTTGTGGATTGCTAAACCAACCTGTTAAGCTACAATCAATAAGAAGAGTGATTGACTATTAAACTTTTAAAAAAGTGAAGTCATATAAAGCTTGTGAAAGATCCTTGGAGGAACTACTTAGAAAACAGGATTGGTTTATTTGGGCATTTGCCACAGCAGTTATATCTTCTTAAAAGCACTTTAGCTTTTTTTTTTTTTCTTTTGTACTCCTAGGGCCTAGTAAAATGGTTAGCCCAAATGATTATGTTCCTCTTGAAATATGTACTCGGTAGAAGGATAGAAAGTGAAGGAGGGGATGGAGCGATGGCAGGAGAAGAGGAACAGCAGGCGGTCCTGAGGAAAAGGAGAAAGAGAGGGACTTTGCTTTTCTTAGAGTCCTTGGCTCGAGCTGTGTGTGGTGTTATGTGCCCAGACTGCAGATCAATATCCTGAACTCTGCTGCATGACCAGTGCAAACTGGCAGTGACAGCTCCTCCTGTCCACCTGTGGATCTCATGGTTCCCAGACCTCATTTCCACCATAAACTGCTCTATTATATGTCCAGACTGCTTAGTGTTCACTGCAAAAACATCTACAGAAGCATTTGCTTGGCCTGCATACAGAACAAACTGTATAGGACTTAATCTATGACCTGCATTTCAAGAGCTGAAATACACCACACACCAGAAACTTACTATTCATACCCTTTAATGGACATGCTTTTCCATTGTCATATTCATTAAGAGAACACACATCATCCTGCAATTCTTTGTCATTATTTAATTCTTTACAGGGTGAAATGGTTTCATTTGAGAGTGGAGAATGGTCAAATAATTCAATGGCAGTGGTCTTAAGACACAGACTGACCTAAATCTCATTGGAAATTCTGGGTTAGAGCAGACAGACATAATGTTCCTGCATCATAAAATATTAGAGCCAATCATGTTCCAGTATCCAAATGCAGACCATACAGTATCAGTTCACCAAAGGAATAGGGTGGAAACATGCAGATTTGGGATTAAATTTGCATATTCTAGATTACTTTATTTGGGCACAAACTGTATGTACTTTAAAGGTACCTTTGGGGGATGGGACCATGGACACTGATCAGTCCTTCAAAAGCTGCTGGGATCTAATTTCAATGCCTTAACTGATCATAGTCCCACTGAAGGCCTACTGTGGCACAGCCTACATGGCCCTCACGGCTGCAGCGCCTCGATTCACCACCACTCTGAACTTTACGTCATAGATCCACAGAGCTGCAGAGCTCCACAAGCACCACATAAAGCAAATACAGACACATTGCTACACAGAAGGCCGAGCAGCCCCAAGACTGCTCAGAACAATGGCACCAAACTCCCTGCCACTGATGCAAAGTAACGGGCATGCCGAAAGTGATCTGCGGCGAGCAGGTGGACACGCATCACACAAGGAAGATCAAGGCCAGGGGAAATCCATCGCTCAAGCTTGAGTCTGGAACGCTGCCACAACTCACAACCAGTGCACAAATTCAACCAAAAACATTAAAATAATAAAGCATAAGGCAGAACAAACATCAGAAATACAAATGCAAAAGCACATCCAGCACATTGTGTACTTCAAAACACACGCAGCATACTCTCAATAAGAAGCAGAACATATGTTTTCTGTTCACTAGTTATACCGTTCTTCTAACTCAGTGAATATGATTAAACAGAAATATAGATGCCAAGGTGCCAGATGGCAAGGTAAATCAATAATCCACTCAATCACTCAGTAAACCCCAAACATGGGCTTTAGTTATTAAAAAAGAAGCCTTTCCCAGTGAGACCGTATAAATAATAGCAAACGATGCTGGCCATAATGGGAATCCCGAATATCCATTTTTCGTCTGGCTAACAATCTATGTCATAGTATGTGCATGGTCGTTTAAACTTCTTTATTATTACTCTAACATGGGGACATGGGCCTCCTCATATTTATACCCTCGTGTAACAGGACGTCATCGATAACCACATAGGACTTCCTAAAAACTCAGTTCCTAAACATTGCCCCAGTTACAGTCTGTTTATAAGAATTTTAGGGATGCCAATAATTATGACGTGGTTTTGTCTTATAAGGGTTTTTATTCATTAGTTTTTTGTTTTTTTTAAGTACCACAAGTAAAGATTATGTTTTCAGTGTGAGATTAAGCCTAGTAACCACATATGCATTCTTTTTTATCATGTTTTACCCAATGGTGCCCTTCTTATGGAATTAGGTCACTCTTGGAAAAAGGACCTTAACTTTGTGAAATAAGGTGGCATGTTAGTGGGCAGTAAAGAGTTACACTTTAAACATCCCTGTCCTAGATGGCACAGCAACATAGTGTCCAATTCCTGCACAGATGAGCATGTTGGAAAGGATGCCACTCTTCTCTCTCAGGCTGCGATGGCTCTGATAATTGGACTCAGCCAGCAGACCAAGTTGGACAGATGAGACCCAGTTAGTGGACGGATCAATAGTGCAATCGCTTGCTCCAGGTGCGCTGGAGCTTTTTGCTTGAGTCATTTCAGACCTTGGCAGTGGCCTCAAACCTCCTTTCTGTCTGCTCTCGCTGAAAGTCTAGCGGGTTGCCTGTGATCTTATCCTTTTACCTCAATTTAAGCTTTTTCTTTAGCTTTCAGTGTCAGTTTTTTTATAGCTCACATTGTCAGGGAGACTCAAGTGAAGGTCATCTAAAATTCACAAGGAGGAAATTTAGAAGAGCCAAAATTAATCTGAAATTCCAGGAAGAGGAAAAAGACTTGAACTCAGTCAGGCACTGTGTTTAGCTCAGATGGATGGTACAAGAGCGACAGATTTTCCTTCTGTAAAAACTACACTATATGGCCATCACACCCATATGTGAGCCCTATAAACTGCTGCCACAAATTTGTAAGCACACAGTTGTCTAGAATGTTTTTGTATGTTGTTGTATGCTGTATACAATTCCCCTTCACTGGAACTATGAGCCCCAGAATGTTTCAGCATGATAATGCCCCTGTGCACAAAAGGAGCTCCATGAGACATGGTTTGCCAAGGTTGATGTGGAGGAACTCGAGTGGCCCGAGCCTGACCTTGATCCCACGGAACACCTTTGGGATGAAATGCAACTCTGACTGCACACCAGGCCTTCTCACTTGACACCAGTGCCTGACCTCACTAATGCTCTCGTAGCTGAATGAGCAAATCCCCACAGCCGCATTCCAAATTCTAGTGGAAAGCCTTCCCAGAAGAGTGGAGGCTGCTATAACAAACAGGGGACCGACACTGTGTTAATACCTATGGTTTTATGGGTGTGATGGTCAGGAGTCCACATATTTTTGACCATATAGTGCATCTTATAGCATTTTATTTGTTATATGAAGATATACATTCTAAAAGATTATTCCTTTGTTTTTACAACTTAGCTCTGAAATGAGTCAGAATCCCAAGTGAGTGTAACAGTTTTCCATGTGACACTGCTACATTTTTTACAACGTAATGTGTCTATTAATCAACAAGAGAGAGCGTATCATGATAGCTTCTCACTGAAACAACAGGAAGCCAAGATGCCTACATAGTATGTAGCAGAAAATATAATAAAAATCGCTACACTGAAGTGTGTGTACTGTATGTGACACCATGACCAATGTGAGCTGGTTAAAAAAAGCAGAGGAAAGAGGGAGAGAAATCAGTGAGGCTGTGTATGGCCAAAAAAAAAAAAAAAAAAGTTAGACTAGAAAAGAATAGCTGGAGATGGTACGGAGTGAGCAAGAAAAAGAAATAGCCAATTAGCAGGAAGCCAGCAGGTGGGCTTTTTCTACCAAGCACTCCCTCCTTCGCTCACTCCATGCCGGCAGGAGAAGAGTTCTGGCACCGCCAGAGCCGCGAAGTGCGCCGCAGTTACCATGGCAACCGCCTGGCACACTGCGTCTCCAGGGAGACCGAAATGTCACGGCTTGAGAAAGACAGACAGAGTGGAGAGAAGAGCAAGTAGGTAAGTGAAGGAAAAAGCAGACAAGGTGATCGATGTATTCCTCCTTATCGCGTTGGCAAGGCTGTCACTTTATCAAAGAATTCCTGTACGATCAAATTAATCTGCCAACATCTTCTGCCACCCACTCGTTCTCTTTCCCTTTGCTCTCTCACGCCCTGTTTAAAAAACGATTTTGATGGGATAAGATGGAGAACTTTTATGGAACGCTTTGTGTCAGAGTCAAACGGCCTTGCTCCATAAACTCTGACAAACACAAAAAATAAAATCTGCCGAAACAGCAGGCCGTCTCTTTCTGCCGCTCTGAGATAGCACATTTGTGTCAGCTAATGATGATCTGCAGGCTATCGGCTATGAATCAGACATTAGCTACCTTCATCTAGCAGTGAAATTCCATTAACCTCAATGACTTCTTAGCACTAAACTTAGTGTGGTGCTGCTGCACAAGTCCAGGTGAGCATCCTCACGCAGGATGTGTCTTATATTTTATATATGATACCACTTGCTGCTGAGAGACAGCCCTTATATCCTCCTTTTTCAATATTTATGTTAATTGACCTTTCAGTTGGCATTCATTAACCTTTCAATTAAATGTCCACCCTGTTGTGATGTAAAGAGTTCCTTGAAAAAGTCAAAGGCCGGAACGAACGTTGGTGGGAAAAAAAAAACAGTGGGGAGAGAGACAGAGAGAGAGTCATAAGCAAAAGAGGGGGGTCAGGAACAGAGCAGCGAGATGACGAGGGTAAATGGACGATTTCTTTGGCATGTAGCTGCATGCCTTAGAACAACAGAAAGAGAGAATGAGAGACAGAGAGAGATAAATAAGCGAGAGAGAATCTCAGGCCATGGTTAATTGATTTCCTCTTTTGAGACGCTGTCTTCATTCCTCGCCTGATTAGGCCAGCCCCACACAGCTCAGCTCAACAAATAGCCCGATTGAGTATGACCTTAGTAAACAATATAGTAGACCTTTCTATGGCTGGGTTGCATCTCTCTCTCACACACACACACACACACACACACACACACACCAAAAAAAAAAAGAAAGAAAAAATGCAACACTACAACGCAAACACACTCCTTCATTATGTTTGACCCTTTCTACAACTTGAATTCCTTTCTACAAATGAATCCCGCTTAAAAATATAGTCTGAACTTAGCTAAAGCAAAATATAAACAAATACAGCCTCAGTATTCCCTCCAAAACAACGCCCTAAAACATGCCTAGGCTATAAGCCCTGAATGCTAGTTTATAGTTTGTACAGTAACACCTAATTTATAAGGACTTGTATGACAGAAACCTTTCAGTAAGAAAACATGTGTTAACATTTATAGAAGGAGTCTCCATTGTCAGAGCTTTGCAACAGTCGAAGGTAGAAATCTGGTTTCCACCAAGTCTAAGGACAGAGAGGTTTCCCAGTAACATAACCAGCTGCACTTCTTCTGTCTTATTAACTTCAAGAGAATGTGAAGGAACAGCTGCCATAACGTAAGTGATAACAGGAACAAACGTGTTTCATTCCCCAACATTAAATGTATATAAAAATGGAAAAAAGTATGATGTGTCATTGTTCAATAAATAAAATATTGTAGTATTTTTCTAACTGCTATGGTGCAAGAGTAGGTTGAAATCTCTTGGTTGAAATTCACTGTACATTTTTTCTGTACTCAAAATCTCATGGATCAAAGGGAAATGATAATTATAAAGCTGCACGTTTCTTAGTGTCATAAATAAATGTTCTCAATGCATCCCGGTATTGCTATTTCATTAAGCATTGAGAGGAATTATCAAGCATCTCGACTTGGATTCATATTGGATTACATAATGAAATCAGGCATGCTGAGTCAGATTTGTTACATAATACCCAGATTTAGGTTTTGTGGAGCACTTATATATTTTTTTTTTTCCTTATACCACAGCATGGTTGAATTCCCAGATCAGTAGGTGTGGCTTAATTACCTATAACGGCAGCTTTGACAGTAGTTCTGGTTGTAACATAAACAACAGGTTTATATTAATGCGTAATTCATATCTAATCTAATATCTAATCTAACATTCTAATATCTAATCTGATAATGTTTCAATAGTAACAGCTCATTTGCAGGGACTTGTATGGCAGACCCTCCACATAAGGTGAATAATGTATGGATTAAAAAAATGTGTCATTATTTAACAAAGAGCAATCATTAATATATAATCATTAATGTGGTGAAGATTTCACGACACATTTATGTAACGACAATGGAAGGAGTCTACAGTTTCAGTGCTTTGTAAGAGTCATTAAGTTTCCCTTTCTCATGGGAAAGGCCTCGGGACAGAGCGGTTTGCACTTTCCGGTTTGTCGGTATCGAGACAGTCTGCAGTTTTTTGGCTTATTAAGTTCAAGAAAGAGAAAAAGGAGAGGCTGCCGAGGAAATGACTGTTTACGGCTGCTATAACCTAATAAATAACAGGAGCTAAATTGTCTTGCATTAAAGACTATAAGTAGTTAAAAAGCTCATTGTGTCATTCATTAATAAATTAAAAATTGTAATTGTTGGCAAATGGGTATAAGCAGAATAACACACTCTTTTAGGTGAAGACTGAGAGCAGTTAATCGCCACACACTGAGTTTTTTGTGAATCGATGTCAGTTCTTCGTTCATCGCCGTTTTCAACGATCTGTGACGTCAAGTGATTTGTTTTGCTGCAATAAAAATTGTGTTTTGTGTGGATGATGACAATCTTGTGTGCTTTTTTGCCATTTTTTTTATTAACCAAATAAAAACATCCATTTTTGCGTGCAAAGGACTTTAGGGTACGTGTACGTGTCTTATTTTGCAATGAGAACAAAATAAGCAAATAACAATAACAACAATGACCATAAAATCTATATATATTTTTTTCTCTCACAGCAGCTGTGGCAAGGAGATAGCTCATTAAACCTTTCCTGCTTCTTTTGCATCCCTCTTTCCCCCTCTCTCTCACTCCTTGAGAGGAATAGGGGGTGGTGGTTTGTGTTCAAGGCGCCGGGCGTTGATGACATCTCATGGCTCTGGTCTCTGCTGGTGTCTCTGGCAGGATGCAGATGGCTTCACAGAGCTGCCACACTGCCTAATGAGGATGAGGCTCGGCAGCACACTCTCGCTTCTGTCTGTTTGTTCAGAGCTGACAGAGAACACGCTCTCACACACACACACACACACACACACACACACTCACACACACACGTGTGCATGCAGCAACACTCACATCAACAGTGTCTGCTCCTCTCTCTATTTTAACCCTCATGCTTTGTTCGCTACTTAGCCAGTGATGTTCACTTGACCCAGGCCAAATCTTCTGATTTTGTATGAAATAGAATTATAAAAATAAATAATTTAGGTAGAGATTTTCACAGTATATGTTATGTCAAATACCTCAGAGCCTTAACCTCTAAACCAAGGGCAGCTTACGACAGAGTTTAAAAAGAAGAAACATGAGAGTAATCATCTTCCTTTGAAGAAATGATTTAATTCTTCCAGTGGTAGCGATACAATTGTCTGTCTGTTTGTTTGTTTGTTTGTTTGTTTGCTTACTTAGCTTTACAGACTAATTGTTGAAGGTTTCTATTTTTCTAACTGTCATGAAAATGTAAGATGCATTACGGAAACTGTCTTAAGACAAGTTTATAATGAGGTTTCAGGTTAAAGTCTTTAAATCTCAGTATTGCTTGACTTCTAGAAACAAATTAACAGGGGCCATTTTGACCTGAATAGACTGTATAGACTGTAAATGCTAGTCAGTGGAAGCCACTGAAAATAAATAAATAAATAAATAAATAAATAAATAAATCTGTCGTTCATAGAAATGCACACATGCCTCACGGCCATCAGTGAGGGATGCGACAAGTGTGTGTGAGAAACCGATGTGTTCCTCAGGAGGGATCGCGAACTGCAGGTAAACGCCTGGAGGCTGAGAAATCGCCCTGCGAGCCCGGCTAACAGACGTCCCAGCATCAAGAGACAAAGAGGGCGCTTCGCTCGTTCTCTCTCACTCGTCCTCTCACTATCCATCCTTTACAGGGAGAGGAGCTATAGCTATAGGTTCTGAATATATATACAGTATATATATATATCTCAGGGGGGGGGGGGGGGGTAAATGTTTTTTATTCATGAAAATAAATCACATGTTAAAGTAACATTTCTAGAATAATTATGAACTTTAATAAAACAATTTGCGTTTGCGGGAATATTTTAATCCTTTTCTAAAAATCGGATTCATCAAGTAGTGTGATATTTTCACCCTCATGCCTTGTCCTTTTCCTCATGTGGACACACAGGGGATGCGATCATACACAGCAAAACAAAAGGTTAAATACTAACTTAACATGCCAGAAATAAATCCTCCTTTCAGTGCCATGGATAACTCGGCGTGCCAAAACACTTACTTATAAACTTTGATATTTATTAGAACATAATCACAAAATGCAATAGAACAAACTATCAGACACACACAAGCTTAAAGACAGATGAGCAGCTGCGTTCATGATTTCTCATTTTTTCAACTCTGTAATACTACTGGCTTCAGACTGTGTTTCCTTTAAATCCCAAACGTGCAAAACAGAAACGTTGTAGCTCTTTCATTCAAACTAAAAACCACTGAACTTATGGTTCTGTCATCTGTGTAATTTGTACTTTGGTTGGACAGTGTGCGCTTCGTCTAGCTATTTCCAGGAAAAGAAGGGATGATAGAGGTAATACTCCACCTTGTTCACAATCATTACACCCATTGTACATGTGCCTTGTCACTCATGTGTTACGAATGTGTTTGAAAAACATCAGCCCAAATGGAGATCAAATCTAGGGGGTGTGTCATTCTATGTAATCCCCTGACATGACTGTCACTGATTGGCTGCAAATCTTCAGTCTGGGATTGAAAGAAATCATCCTCGCTTCCTTGTACCAGTCTGTGTGTTTTTCTTAAGCCCATTGGTGGTAATGTTGTGCTTGGATTCATAAAACGCCCAAACTGATCCGCCTTTGTTAACAGCAAATAATTGGATGTGGATGCCAAAAATGAAACCTTATACTGATGCGTTTTTATCTTTGAAAGACAGAAGGCTCATTTATACCAGACATCCCAGAGCTGACTTATCCCAGTAAGTTAATCATTTTGTAGCTAGACAACTGTAAGATTTACACAATATTTTGTATATAATATCCAATATACGTGTATTTTAAGTGTAGACAACATAAACAACGTTTATGGAACGTCTTCACATGCTTGGGTTTCCTCATGGTGGCAGATAAGAGTGGAAATATGACATGAACAGAACGTGACAGTGACTCCATCTACCATTTTGTTTTTTTTATTTCAATATCCAAACGACCTTAAGATAGTCAGGTCTTTTTTTTGTTCCTCTGATACCAAAATGCAGTTTTAGGACGGTCTCGTTCACTGTAGAATTATATAAATGGTGAGTTTGACCCATTAGGCTGTGTGATTGCAGATGGACTGTCAGACTGAACCGGGCACCTCCATGTGACGTGTTGAAGTAACAGCAAATGTACTGACTCTTACAGCTCCTCTTTGTAATACAGTCCTAGTCCAGAGACAGGATGAGTCAGACGGATCAAGATGTCTTTTACATTAGGAGCCATTGCCAATGACCTAAAGAGATAATGCTTGGACATTAGAGCAAAGCTATATACCATAAAGCAGATGATTCATGGACAAATATGGTTGAGTTTAAGCTCATGGTGGTGATTTAATCAAATGGAATATGTATTGTGGGCCAACACTGTTCAGCTCTATGGTTTGGAGACAAAAAATTACCCAAATGCATCTTAATGAGTGTGTGGGATTTAAAAAGAGCCTAACCACAAGGCCCAGTCTCATCAGTATTCAGCTGTAGCAGTTGTCTAGCAGACAAATTTAGATGATCTCATCTGTGTCATTGCCAGTAGATGTAAATGGTGCTCCACGTACCAAGCTAGAAGTAACCAGAAGAAAAGTTCTAGCATAGTCTGTTTACCCCAAAAGAGAAAACAAAGCAGCAAACTGCATTTAAATTGTCTGCTTTTCTGCTGTCTCATCATCAGAGGTAGCAGTCACTCACAGCTTAAACACGAGCCTCATTGTCATCTCTTCGCTCGGCTGATCTCTGGTCACGCTAACATCGGTGGTAAAATAATCGCCAATGCATTCATTCACTTCTTTCGCATGCTATTAAACAAGTAAGATAGCATTACAACGAGGACTTGTCATTGAGTATGATAGGTAAACATAAAGCTAACGATGCTCTACATAAATAGTTAGCTAAACATACCAAATAAGATGCAGTTACCCTAAGAAGCTATCACTAATGTAGCTAAATATTAGCTACTAGCTCAAAAATGAAAGGTCTTTTTTTTCCATAGCAGGAACAATGCCAGCTTGGAAGGGGCACTGTTTCAGTCATTCATTTGCGATCTGGGAAGTCAGTCAAAGCTGATAGTTCATATTATCAAAATTCACACTTTAGCTGTTCTATCTTAATATATTACAACCCCGACGATGAGGACAAAGAGATTTGCAAAAGCATGAAATGGGGACGTCTTGAAAATTAGATTATGCTAATAGCTGCAGCATGTCTGGATTTGTGATTTGTGCTAAACTCAGTTATCAGACCTGTTTCTTAAAACTGCATTTCCGTTCTGTTTAGCTTCAAACAGACCAACACCAAAAACAAGCTTCGTATCTGCCTCTGTGTCTCTCTGTTCTTTTTCTTAATGCCTATCTATTCTTCTTCCTTTTCCTGCAAATCTTACTCTGGGCTGTTGTATGGGTGAAAGCCCACCTGGGGTAAAGCACATAAAAATGCTCATTAAAAGTGAACAGCCCAGGAGCCCTTTCAATCTCAGTGCTAACAGGCTGGAAGTCATCTGCTAGCATGCTACACTGACACGGCACAGCGTCTGAGCACAACACAGGTTCTATCTCAAGGTTGGACAAAAATCACAGACGCTAATATAAAAAAAGGACTTTATTTGTAAGACATTTTAAATAAATCGATCATGTTAATATGTTAAAAATACTTAGAAATTATGGATTAGCTAATATCACACCACTATAACACTAGAACCGTGTAGTTTATTATGTAATTTATTCAAACCTTAAATAATTCAAATTCAGATGAGCTAGCTAACTTTGACCGTAACTTACTAACTTAACTAACTTATTATATCATAGTAGCAAAGTTCACTTGCAAGCTAGGTAACAGTAAGCTAACTATTTCTGTCTTAATTGGATAAATGAAACCTGCTACTTGATAGGCCAGGAAGCAGCACTCGCTATTCGTCTGTTAATTCTTTCACACAAACAGAAATGCATATTATTTTTATTTGGGGACTTGTAGTTTTGCAAATATCTTTTAAAAAGTCTATTTATAAAACTTATTAGTGTAATGTGTGGGGTGATGAGGCAGGACCAAACTGCTTAAAGTGCTTCATTTGGGCCAATACAATAACTGTAGTCATAAACCATAGCGAAGGTCAAAGAACAGGTAGCATCCAACATGGAATATCCATAACCCAAAAACACGGAAAAAACTGAGGGTCCAAACCAGAGAACACTGAACACAGAAACTTAGAAAACTACGGTTTGGACTCAATGACACCAATGCATGATGAGACTCTGAAATGAGAGACAGAAACAGCAGCGTTTATATACACAAACTAATTAAGGGTTAACAGCAAACAGGTGAACACACTAGGTAACAGACCAATGACAAGACAGAGGCGGAGACAGGACCAAAAACAAAATAAATGTCAAACTCATAAAGACGAAAGCAAACAAATGCACATGGAGGATGAAAGATATTAAATACAGTAATAATTTAACTCCGTTAATTATGTAAGGAACAACACATACATGCTAATTTACAGTGTTACGACAATAATGCATGCCGGGATGGTGTGATACGGCCTGACGTAAAGTGGACGAAGTGTGTTATTTTTCATATATCAGCAAGGTCACATCGATTTGCCAACAATTACAAGTCTGTAATTTAATAAAGAACAATATGTTGCACTTTTTAACAGTTTATAGTTACATTTAATGAAACCGGAAAGCGTAAACTCCTCTTTTCCTTGCTGGAAATATTTACAAAGCATCATGACTGTTACAAAGCGCTGATACTCGAGACGCCTCATAAACATATCCTAAAAAAAAAAATAATAATAATAATCAAAAATAAATGATTATATGCTTTTCCTTGTTAAACAACATCTTTTTAAAATCTATTTATTATTTTTATCATTAGGCTTGATTATGATTATGATTATGTGGAGCGTTTACGATACTGCGTATGAGCTGTTACTATAGAAACAATAACGTATTAATGAGCATATTAATATAAGCCTAGCGTTTATGCACCTTCTGACCAATCTGATTCAAGAATTTAACCACGCTGTGGTCTTTCAAATTTTTCTTTCAGACTTTTCACATGTACTGCATGTGCTGTTGTTTTTCTACAAATGATTCACTGATTTTCACATATAGCGCTTACTTTCATGTGAATTATCGCATATTATTCACATGATGTCACATGCTGGGCATAACATGATAAGACACACTTTTCACATGATTTTCACGTGACCCTATGTTACTCACAGAATCACATTCCTTTTAATGCTATTCATTACTAAAGGAAAGATCCAAGATCCATCCACTACACACAACACACATACAGAGAAACACACACCCTCCAAGCTGCCATGACACCAAGCCTGTCCTGTTTATTTATAGCGATCGCTCCCTGTGTTTGAGTGACGGCCAGACAGGCAGTAGAGTTTAGACAGTGGGAAGCGATTTAGCCCTCAGCATTCAAATGCTCCTTCCTGAGCTCTGAGCTCCCCACCGTACACATAAAACACATCATCCCATTATTCTATCAAAACCCTGGTTCCTCCCAGCGGGACCAGAGCCACAACAAAGCCTGAATTCAATCACGGGCTCAATGAGTCTGGGAGAAACACATGAAAGCAACAATGAAATGCTACATACGGCTGGCTCGAAATGTCACATGGCTCACTTTTTCATTTCATACACAATATAATCAAGTAATCTTGAGAGCTGTGTGTGTGTGTGTGTGTGTGTGTATAATATATATATATATATATATATATATATATATATATATATATATATATATATATATATATATATA
>CM040980.1:25810126-25846689 GCA_022985145.1 Pangasius djambal | reverse complement strand
CCCCCCCCCCCCCCCCCCCCACACACACACACCCCAAAAAAAAAAGGCTCACAATAAAATAAAAAACTTATTGTGGAGGCTCACAATAAAATAAAAAAACAACATTTCAATTTGACAAAAAAAAAACATCTAACATAGTGATGATAGGGAAAATTTGTAGTTATCTAGTGATTATTCATTTGAACTATAATAACATTAGAATTATCCGTTTACTTCCTGATTCCATGTCCAAGAACACAAAGCCCCGCCTTCCAGAATCTGCATCATCTTGTCCCAGTTCCCCATCACTTTTAAGCAATATCCACATCATGCATCCATGATGTGAAATATTTGCAAAACCGTGCGATGCTAAATAGAAAATAAAATGCAAAATAATAGTATGTGCTGGATCAAGTGCTATTCTATAAGCTACTGAATAATGTATAATAAGGTGGAAGATATATTGGTAAATTAAACCAAAGTTCCAGTGATTAATGTGATAATTACAAGGAGCAATATATTCGCCAAATACTGGACTCCAATAAGTTTATTTCAAGGCTGGCATTTAATGTGTCAATAAAAAAGCATGAATCACTGAATTCAGTCAGGATTTCTTAAAGCAAGTGCTTGTGTTTATAAGTGGTGGGCTAGATGCTATTGAAAAACCATGTCTGACCAGACCATTCAGAAAATCTGCTTAAGCTGCTGCACAACCTGACTTAACTTTACTTGCATAAATATAAACATAATTATGAACTCTGAATACAACCCTAGCAGAACTGACAGACATTTGTGAATGCCTCTTACTACTGATTCCACACTGGTGGTTATAATAGCATGGAGCAGTTTAAGACAAGAGAAGGTTAGATAGAAAAACCAGCTACAAACATGAAGACTGTTTTCCATAACCTGGCTTCTTAAGTGTAAATTTGTGGATTGATATTGAATAAAAACTACTAACCAATCCTAGCAAAGAGGGGGAAAAAAACTGCAAGGTAAGCGGCAGATTATGCGTAGAAAATAATGCAGTAGTGTAGTTTTTTTTGCTATTAGTGTCCACATTTTAGGTGTATCCCTCCACCAAAAGTTTCACAATTCAAAAGCCTCTTTTTTCTTTGTCTTGTATTTAAGCTACTGTTGCCTGGAGCTAATGTGAACTAAATTGTGTACATTATAGGTTCCAAACATAAAACCAATCTAAAACCAATTGATGCTTGTCCAACTAATTCTCAAGTCCCATCTGATGTGACATTTCATTTCAATTCACTCACAAAAGAACCAACAAGCTGCCATCACATATTCATCTCCTGTAAAATCCCATTAAACCCCATCCAATGTTTTTCATTTGCTCTCATTATCTTCCTCATGCATGTCCACTGATGTGAAGAGACCAACAGATGAAAAGTAATATTTGTTCACAGTGTTATGCAGTTAAACAGTGATTCCCCTGCTCAGACAACAGTAGCTCATATAAGCAAATGTTCATATAATGGTCATTCTAATGACAGCAATAGCATCTAAACAGAAAAATGTAAGCATCTGAACCGCTGTTCGCTTTCGCTGGATGATCTCCAGGAAAACGCTGGGTGAAAAGTTCAGACTCTGCATTTGCATCAGTATTCCACTGCCTCACAGGCAAAAAGCAGATACTGACATTATTCACATGATACACACAATCGCCTGGTGTGGTTCCTGGAACATGCAGTACCATTTACAGATGCTTTAATCTCTAAATGCAGAAGTATACTATATATTTTTTCAGTTTATTTGTAATTTAAATACTACAGTGTAATTGTTAACGAATAACTGGTTTTGGTAAAGAATAAAACACTTGGGCATGTGCTGTCATCGGAAAATAATCAACGACCGCGTGAAGTGATGTGGCCCAAGTAATTCTTACCACCAAGTTGATTGTTTTCCTGTAACAGCACACCCCCAAGTGCTTAATTATTTTTATTTCAAAGCAGTTTGCCAACAATTACAATTTCTGTATTTGTTTTATTAATGACTGAAATAATTTCTTTATTAAAAAAACAAGAAAAGAAACTATTTATTTAAGAAACTATTTATTTAAGAATGAAACATCATGCATTTTATCCATTTATAGTTTCATTTAATATTGTTAAAAATATATTGTTATTGTTAAAACGTATAGTCCTTTTATAAAATGATATAGTCATTTCCTCAACAGACTTTTTTTTCCCCCTCTGTCCTAAAACCTTTCTCATGTCAGAAAACGTAAATTTACAGACTGTTGCAAAGTGCTGACACTGGAGACTCCTTACGAAAATGCTAAACACCTCCTCAGAGAAAACTTCACCAAATCGATTCAACAACTGCACACTTTTTTTATACATCGGTTTATGTGGAGTGTCCATCATACAAGTCCCTGTACAGCCTTAGAGCCTGTAGAGCGGAAATACTATCAGAGCTGCGGTCGTAGAAAATTAATTAACAAATTCTAGCCAAGTATCAGCATCAAGAATTCAACAGCAGTGTAGTATATGCATTTATAAATACTAGCTATATTAAAACAGGAACTGATTAAAAAATGTGTGGTAACAGTGCTGCCTTCTAAATGTATTCCCTGTTTATTTATCCCGGAAATAACTGCGCCTCTCTCTCGGCCATGGGCAGGTCTAGAAGTCGTTTTAAAATCTCAATATGCTTTAGTTTGAAAGACATGTTCAATTACTGAACCTTTGCTTTCCATTTCCACGAAGAAATCTCATAAGGTTAGGACAAATTGCATAAAATTTGTATATTTGGAAGAGTAAAAATCAAATCAACTCAAATGAAATCAAGTCTAAATCAAATTTCTCCTCTTCCCTCAGACTTTAAAGAGCTAAGGGACAGTAAAATATGAAGTAAAGAGCTGTCTGCTGTTCCTCCCCAGGTAACACACCGTATTGATTTAACAATATGCTTAAATTGTATTCATGTATTTAAACATAAGCACTTGATTAATGAAGCAGAAGATTATTGACTGGTGTTAATGCAATGCTGAGTCTCTGGTAATGCTTTTATTGGATTAGAAGTTTCTGCTTCTATCCATTAGACTGCTTCCTACAGGGATTATTAATCTATAGACGTAGATCTTTCCTGTGTGTGTGTGTGTGTGTCTTGGTTCTTATGGGTTTCATACTAGGTAGAGTATAAAATATCCACCACTAAGAAGTGTTGATTATATTATCAGGCTACGGAAAGATAGTGTTGTCAAGTTACAGCCAGGTCCGGAAGTATTTGGACAATGACGGAGTTTTGGTGATTTTGCCTTTATACACCACCGCAATGGATTTGAAATAAAAAAGTCAAGATGTGATCGAAAAATATGGCATTTACCATTTAGGAATTACAGCCATTTTAAGCAAAGTACTCCTTGGTGAAGAAAAACCCCTTCACAACAACAACAGAAGTCAAGAATACTCTGGAGAAGGTAGGCCTATCATTGTCAAAATCTACAATCAAGAGACGCCTTCATAAATGTAAATACGGAGGGTTTACAACAAGGTGCAAACCACTGGTAACATTCAAGAACAGGAAAGCCAGATTAGAAAACATCTAAAAAAGCCTCCCATGTTCTGGAATAAGATTCTTTGGACTGATGAAACCAAAATTAACTTGTACCAGAATGATGAGAAGAGAAAAGTATGGCGAAAGAAAGGAACAGCTCATGATCCAAAGTATACCACATCATGTGTCAAACATGGTGGAGGCAGTGTTATGGCATGGGCATGTATGGCTGCCAGTGGAACGGGCTCACTGGTGTTTATTGATGATGTGACTGCTGACCGAAGTAGCAAGATGAATTCTGAGGTGTAGAGGGCTTTACTCTCTGCTCACATTCAGCCAAATGCTACAAAACCAATAGGACGCCGCTTCACAGTGCAGGTGGATAATGACCCTAAACATACTGGGAAAGCAACTCAAGACTTTTTGATGGCAAAGAAATGGAATATTCTTCAATGGTCAAGTCAGTCGCCTGATCTCAACCCAATAGAGCTGCTTTTCACTTACTGAAGACAAGACTGAAGGCAGAAAGACCCACAAACAAGCAGCAACTGAAGGTGGCTGCAGTGAAGGCCTGGCAAAGCATCTCCAGGGAGGAAACTCAGAATCTGAGTTTAGAGAACATGGGCTCCAGACTTCAGACAGTCATTGACTGCAAAGGCTTTTCATCCAAGTACTAAAATTATGGTTATATTTACAATTATGTCACTTTGTACAAATACCTTTGAGCCCCTGAAAATGGAGGTACTTTGTTGAAAGTGGCTGTAATTCCTAAATGGTAAATGCCATATTTTTGTGGAACCTCTTAAAATAAAGCTGAAAGTCTACATTTCAATCACATCTTGTTTTATTTCAAATCCATTGTGGAGGTGTATAAAGGCAAAATCACAAAAGCTCTGTCATTGTCCAAATACTTCCAGACCTGACTGTTTATTTCTGAAACATGATTCCATCATTCTTTACTGAAATTAGTCTTATATATTAATATATAAGAAGGTTTATTTGTGTAATGACTTTCATTCTTCTGCAAAAAAAAAGAAATTCAGTACAATTGATACATATAGATACTTATAAAGCATTGGAAGAAAACAAAAGGAAAATCGTAAAAAAAAGGAAAAAATGTTTGTATAACGATTAAGTCTGCACAAATTGCGCCAATATCATGTGTTCATCAAAAAGACATTCACATGATCAGAATTAACACAGTGCGTTAGAAGCATCCACGTGTTACCATTTCTTATTCAATAAGCAAATGATCTGGAAATGTGATACTCAGATCGATTTTAATTTTAATCCAGTGACTTCTCATTTATAACAGCTAACGGTTATGCATAAATATACCCCGGCGCTGCTAAATGCTTGATTCTGATTGGTCTGAAAGTGTTGATTCATTTTCTATAACAGCAGCACGGACAGTATTTTCAGCTGTAAGGTTTCTATTCATATGTGTACATTCTGATACGCAATTGTTTCTGTGCTAACATCCTACACAAGGATGTGTATAGCAGACGTTCGGCGTAAACAGATGGAAAAATAAGTGTAATCAGTGATATGGTGAAGTTTTCAGTGAGTAGATGTTTATTTATCATTTTTGCAAGGAGTCTCCAGTGTCAGGTCTTTAAGTTTTCCGAAACACAGGAATGTCCTTCCTTTTCGGAAAGATTTGGTTTCTCAGTAACATGACAAGCTGATTTTTTTGATCTTGTTAACTTCAAGAGAGAGGAAAATGTCAGGGAACGAGTGTCATAAGTGATAATAAGTGAGAAGATATTCCACACCATTAACTGTAATTATAAATGGATAAACATTATGATGAGTGTTCTTTAATAAATATGAAATTGTTAGTAGAAATTGCTGTAGCATCAGGGCACATCACATCACTGCGTTGTTGATTGTTTTCCTATAACAACACCACCCAAAGTGCTTTATTCCTAACCGCAAAAATAATATACTATTGAAAAATAAGCATCTACTGTGTCACATTTCTATGATTTTTTTTCCGTGAATACCAGAACACTTAGTAGTGAGTTGAGAGGTTTTGTAAGTACACAGTAAGTGCATACTCAGTTTTCAGTTAAAGATGCAGTGATCTTTATGTAAGCTTTGTAAATGAGAAGACATTAGCCATTCTCCAAACTCTACCCTGCTGACTTCTGTTCTTTTTATGAAAGCCATTGATTGTTCCACTTGTGGCCCAGAAGAGTCAGTTCTGCATGTGAATGTTAACAGCAGCTGGAGGCGATGGAACACAGCCATGTAATGGATCCTAAGCACTCTAGTTACAGTGCTTAAGTAGTTTCAAAGGGGCCTGGTTTCATTTCTTGGCATTGGGAGCTCACCCTCAGCGGTTACAGGTTGTGCACTTGTGGTCAGAAAGTTGTGAGCTCAAATCCCAGCGCTGCCCGAGAACCACGGTTCGGTTCTTAAACAAGAAAGCCTCAACCGCTCAGATGTCCTGCTTTACTTGTCACTTTGGATAAGAGCATGTGCCAAATAAGTGAGCGTAATCTCTAAAATGAGATGTTCTGCTGCAATTTTTCCGCCTCTAATTCCACGACTACCATGAGTTTAATATCAACTTCCCCAGAGCCTCGAGTGTGAAATTGGGTGTGTTTTGCAATTTGTGGGGAGTGCAGAAATAAAGGAAAATCCGTTTGTGCAACTCTTATATCCTGATTTTTGTTTCCTGTGCTTTGCTTGTATCACATGAGACTTATCTGATCACTGGATGTTGAAAATATTAGCTTGCATATACGCATGTGTGCTACAGAACACACATTTCTTTCCACTTATGCATACTGAATGTGGTGCAAATATCTCGATGATGATGATGATGATGATGATGATGAAGATGAAGATGGTGATGATGGTAGAGACCTCTGTCTAAAATCTCCTTTTGGTGTTTGTGAAAGCCACAGCATAAGGTTCACATCATTCTCATTCTCATCAAACCATTCAATGAGCCCTTGTGATGTGTGGATGTGGGCGGGGTCATCCTGGACGAGACCACTCCCATTAGGATAGAAGTGTTTTAACAGCCCACGTCAGAACGTTTCTTTCAGGTTTTAATCTCTATTGTCCTGTAGTATGGGGCCAGTACAGTATTGAGAACTTCAATAATTAGCTTTTAATCCTAAATGAAGTTGATACCATAAGTACAACTCGCAAAAGTTAAGATGGCAGACGGACACATCTTTGCCAATACATCATTATGGTATCTACTTCTTACAAGATCATGGAATTGAATGCTCAGTCCCTTTCCCTTAAAATGATTATGGAGCTGCATTATAATACAGGTTCTTATTTATGACGTCTATACAGTATGACGTCTATACATCTACACCAGCCAAATGAAGGATTTTAATGCCCTTAAACCAACGTGTTAATCACATTTACATTTATAACATCTATGCACACCTTCTATAACTTTCTCAACATGTCATGAATGTGCTCTTAGTAAAAACAAGCAAGATGTAGATAGAAATTAACAGTAACACAGTATCTCAGTCAGTATCTCAATCTCTCTTACATCTAAAGACAAAGTTGCATAAAAACTCCAATATCAGCTTACACCTTTAGACATAAACCTTTCATGATTTATCCAGCAACATTTATGCAATGCTTATGACTGTGTTATTAAGGCACTATGTACAGTAGGTATCCTTCAAATAAAGTGATACCTATTGATTTCACTTTTGGACTTGCACTGGAAACTGTGAATACAGCACTACATCTACAGACAACCATATCACGGCCAAGCTTAGCGTACAGAACCATGTCGTTACGTATCTAGTTCTAGTTCTAATCTGTACCTATTCTATGCTTTCTCATCATGTAAATGAATGAAAGTAAATTTTTGTTTTAAACCATGACCCTGACCAGGATAAATTGGTTGCTGAAGATGAATAAATTAATGAATTTAGAAAGACTTAGTATGCCTGTCTACCTGTTTGTCTATCTGTCTGTCTGTCTGTCTGCTTGACTGCCTGCCGGCCTGTCTGTCTGTCTGCCTGTTTGTCTATATGTCTGTCTGTTTGTCTATTGGTCTGTCTGTCTGCCTGTCTGTCTGTCTGTCTGTTTGCCTGCCTATTTGTCTATCTGTCTGTCTGTCTGTCTGCAAGAATCTAAATCCTGTAATCTACAGCCTAGAGGGTTATGCTCTCTCTCTCTCTCTCTCTCTCTCTCTCTCTCTCTCTCTCTGTCTCACTCACTCACACACACGCACACACACACACACACACACACACACACACACACATTATTAGGAGCAGTTTACCCTGGCAGATGGGAGATGTAGACCATGAACATATAATCCTTCTATGACAGCTCCTCAAACAAAACTATGCAAATAGGAACATGTGAAATTCTACTAAACACACACATACACACACACATTGTTGAACAAGTTATATCCACAAAGACGAAGGTGTAGCTCAGTGTTTTTCTTACACCTCTTACATACTAAGTAAGGGCTTCTGTACATCTGCGTCTCTGCTCTATATACACGCTCACTCCCTCTCTCTTTTTCTTTCTTAATCTCACTGTGTTAATCTGTTTCTTATCTCTCAGTGCAGCTCTGCTCGGCCTCGCGCTACAGCTCCTTATCTGCCATCGCTGTCAATCAACCACATCAGCAACCACAACCTCCTACCACCACGACGAAGCCACTCTCCCTCTGGCTCATATTGACTCTCTGTTCGCCTATCTGTCTGCTTTCGCTTTGTGAAGAGCAGGACGGGATGCCCGGGCATCGTATGGTGAATTTGAATGGAGCTCATGTTTTTGACGTGGGACAGCGAGTGGTTAAAGAGGTTAAACAGTGTTGCCAGGCAACTCATAAATATGAACGCATAAGAGTACAAGCTAGCTAATGACTAGGGCTAGCAATTAGCAAGCTTTCACATAGCCACTGAGTCTTTTATAAGGGTGTGGTAACAGTGGAAAAATGAGATAGAAATAATTTCCCTTGTATGTGTTAATAAATTCTTAAAAATACTTTGTATGACTAAAATCAATTACGCTGCAATTACACTTAGCATTGACCATGAAACAAACTTCCATGGGTTTTTTTCCATATTGAAAAACATCAACATTGTGTCACAAGTCATGAGCTTGAGCAGGAAATATTTATATAAAATCTTGCAAATATCGTAAAGCCATGACCCCATTTAAACACAGAAAAAGATACTGTCCTGTTAGCTTTTTATATAATGGTGCGGTATTACATGGCTCTTAGACTTGTTCTAAATTCACTTGAAAAATATTATTATCAGTATAAAATACACTATAAAGTACACTAAAGCTAGCTAGATTGCTGAAAGCAAGGTAGCTAGCATTACAATAAGTTGTGTGACTTTGGAGTATGTTAGCTAAGCACAAATTGCTTGCTAGCAAATAGCTGGCTGATGTTACGCCTATACTGTGTCACTGGAGTAGGTAAGCATAAACACATACACAGTGAGATAGTTAGCTACTCTCAGTCTATAAAAGTAAGTAATAATTCATTAATAGACTGCCAGCACACCAAGAGGCTATCACTGCATTAGCTAAACATTACGCACATGCTAGCCCACATAGCCAGCACAGGAATTAGACCCTCAAGGCCATCTTTGTGAGAATGATGTCAGAAAGGAACAGTTTGGCAACAGGCTCACAAAAGCATTACTACTTTCATCCCTTATGTCTTGCTTTGACTCTTTAATTGATTTCAGTCAATCCCAGAACGCCATTCTCTCACACAATTCTCTCACACAGCTGTTCCAGATGTGCCATGCTGTCTGCCACTGAGGGGTCGATTCCAGATCATCCATCAGCCATGCTTCTACACACACCATGTAGCATCCACGCTGACTCAATTTATCATTTCCACACCACCTATTCTTCTGAAGACTGTACATGCAGGTAACATACCACGCTAAATTCCATCTCTAATCCACGGTGTTGAGTGCAGTGTGAGCTGTGGTGTAGGATGACTAGAGGGCAGACGTTGAGCATAATTAAGGTAAGGAGATAAGTCAAGCATAAAGCATGTTGGAGCATGGAGTTATGGGAAACTAATCAATGACGGAGTGGTGTGATGCAGCCCTATGCAAAGAGTTACTGTTACCACCCTGAGGTGAATTATTTTCTTATAACAGCACAAGTATTTTATTCCTCTTATACCACAGCAGTTTACCAGCAATTACAATGTTTAATCTATTAATGAATGATCTATTGATCATAGATCTAATGATCTGTTTAATCCATTAATGAATGCTTTTTAACCATTTATAGTTACATCTATGACTATAATAAGTGATTCTCTATAAACAATCTCTCACTAGCTTTTCTTTTTTTCTGTTAAGTTAATAAGACAAAAAAGTGTCACCTTAGCGAGAAAATGGAAAACTCGATGTCCTCCGTCCTGAAGACTTTCCTGTGGCGGAAAACTTACTAACCCTGGAGACTCCTTCCATAAACTTTAAATACTTACAAGAACGCTTCCCCATTTAAATGATTGTACATTTTTCTTTGTTAAATCAACAATGATTTTTAAAAATAAATATGTTAACTATAAGCCGTAGGTTATGTGAAGCGCCCAGTATACAATTCATTGCGTAAGTTTTTAAGATAGAAATTAGTTAGAAGTTAACGTATTAGAATGAGCGCATTAATATAAACCTGCTAGAACTACTGTTAGAGCTGCTGTTTTAGAAATGTAACACCCTCTGACCAATCAGATTCATGAATTCAATGTGTTATAAGTGCCTTTTAAGGTAGAAGGTGATTCTACTAAAAAGAATCAAATTTGCCTGGCAAAGCAAACGGTTCATTTGAATTGAGAAGCTGCGGTAAGGATTGTGCTTCCTGTAATAATTAATTAAGCAATGTGTCTTCATCTAGGTGAACTTGTGAACTCAGGAAGTGTGAGCGTGAAAAATTCTTATTATTTCAAACAAATGCAGTGTGGTTGCGCATCTTATAGTAAATGTCACAAAACTGAAGCGAAGAAAAAGTATAAAACAAATTCGCAAGTCTCACAATCTCTGTTTCTGACCATCTGCATGAAAGTTAAAAACGTCAAACATCAACATCTTTTTTTCTTACTTCCCGTGGGATCCCAGTCTCGCTGCACGCCTCTATGCTGAAGTTTTCAGACCCAGCAGAAAAGCCGTGGGCTGAGCAGAAATGATTAGAACATTCATGTCAGCCTGCAGTGTGTTTCACCAAGCAACAGGAAATGAATGGCTCCACAGTCGTGCATTAATGTAGTGCAAACCTACAATGCAGTCCATCATGCTGAAGGCTGTATTTTAAACTAAAATATGAACCAGTTTAGGATCTTCTACTGAAGAACTTTTAATAAAGAAGTGGCGAGGCTTTTTTCTGTTTTTATGCTTCAAAGCTGCAGAGCTCCCTGCCTCCAAAATCATCAAGAACTGTAATTATGCTTAATTGATCTTAATTAACCATAATTAAGTCATTTACAATGATGCATGAAAATTTGCTTTTTCTTTTGACATTATGTCTCACTAGTTTATTGCCAGTATTTATTTATTCTTTATTCCTATTTAACTGCCATTTGTTAATGTTATTCCAAAGAATTATAGTTATTGTTGTTTTAATTAATTTACTTGTATTTTCGTACAATTTGTGCTCGTTAAATATTTAGGAACGTACTCAGAGTTGTGTTAAGCATGAGTAATGAAGATTTTAAAACCAAAATTGTGCATCGGTATTTAGACCTTAGATTCAACTACAGACTTAAGTGCTATGGTGATATCGAGCAAACTTGAAAAAAGAGATGCTTAACAAACAGATCAAATTATTAATTAACTTAAAATTAAATAAAAATTATGAATGAACTTAAAGTGAGCTGTAACCTTAGCAGAAAAGAGCTTGGTCATATTTTCTTTATAGGAGAGTACTAACCAAAACATTGGCATTTTTGATTAATTCAACAACTAATAATATCAAAATAATAGCATGTGCTGGATCAAGTGCTATTCTATAAGCTGCTGAATAATGAGGGTGGACATATTGTTAAATTTAAAAAAAATAATAAAATCATGTTGGCAACATATTTTACTTCGATGCGATTCATATTTCAATGCTTGCTTTTTGGTCATTCAAATATCGTCGTATTACTCCTTTTATTTTTCATCATTTCTATTGACTCTTGCTTTTATGTTACATTGTATTACATTTGACAGCGTAGAAAAAAAATCTGTTTCTTCATTCTGTATTTTCTATCCTTGATTTTTTTCAGGCTTAAATGTAAGTGTTTGTGTTTAGATGTTACTGAAATCCCTGTCTCAGATGTTCCTACTGAAAGCAACCGTCAGAGGCATGAACTACATGCAGTTCATTGTAATCAGCTGAAAGGCGGAGCCAGAAAGCTGCGTAAACCGATTCTGAATATGAGGAACTTTCCCTGTGTTAAAAATGTAAATAATAATGTAACTTTATGTGACAATCTACCAGTATCACAGTACACTGTGATCAAGTGATTTGAAATCTTTTATACTATTAAATTTATGTTATACTCTATAGCTAATCATGACTCTTAATAAAGTTTATAGCACGAATCACATGAATATCAGAGGAAATTGCATTTCTACATTATTTTGACAACCAAATAATACACCATAATATACTCAGAATAATGTTGCATTCTAATCAGAAAAAAAATCTTCATAGCATGCTAACCTTAATATTAGCATTACGTAAATACACCTCATTAAAATTCCCCCCATCTCCCCATCCCCAAATTGTGTAAATAAAGCAATCTGCGATTTCACGTGAAACAAACTGTTATCACATTTGTCAGCACTACATGTGACATCTGTAAGTGATGCTTTCCATTTTTTTCCTCAACAAGCCCTCTTACACCCAAAGTGCATACATTTAAATAACTTATGACTCTTCTTTTAAAATTTTATCAGAAATACAGACACTCAATTAACAAGTCATTGTGAGGCTTTCACACTCCTCCATAAATCTCACGTCTCCTGGAAAGCGACGAGACGCTCCTAGATTGGCTTAAATGTCTGGAAAGACAGTAAATGATAATTACCACATAATATGAAACCCAGTCTAATGATGAAACGTTAATCTGCAGTAATGGATGGCTTGGAAATGAGGATATGAAAACAATATGGCCAGGCGTGGCTTTATAAAGAGAACGCCACCGTGGGACATTTCAGGCACTGTTGCATGTCCTTGAAGAGTTTAATAATGTCACACGTGCAGTTAAAAAGTCAACCAAGCACTTGTGTTGGCATTAAGACATGCTCCCCGAGAGACTCAACACAAATCAATTTATTCAGGAGACAATTCGTGTCACCAGAGCATCATTCATCTGATTGAGCAGCTCATTGTGATTATGAGGAGAAGCGTGCAAGTGTGCAGTGCTGTGACCTTTGTTACCCGTCTCTACATACATTATTATCTTTATTTCCACATTACGCACTAAAAGCACGATTGAGAGGCTGCGTATGTATAGAAGGTTCCTTGGGGAGACATTCCTGACTTTTTCTGTTCGTAGGAGGAATGAGCATGTTAGTCATTTTAATAACTTGAGTAGAAGAGTGAGTACTTGAGCGCTCTAATTCACAGGGAAAGGGGATGGGTTTGATCTTGCAATGACTATTAGGTGTATTGTTTTAGTGCCCTCAACAGTCTGGCTAGCATCTTTGTTTTTGCTAAACTTTTTAAAGGTCGTGGTACGCTAGTGTACATTAGTTGAAACATTTGTGCTGCATAATTTTCTTTGTACAAGATTATATCAATTTTGTCAGCGTTTCTACATATCACAGCCTATTATTAGCAGGGGTACAAGTCATAAATTTACTAGCAGCCCACTAGACAAGTGGAGGTCTCAGAGTGTTGCCCATGTCCTTGTTTTCATTGCTCAGAATCCTGTCTGGGCTAAAAAGCTGTGGTTAACATAAAGAAGTAACATATGGTGAGGTAGTTAGCTAATTAAGTGTGTTAAAACAGACAAAGGAAAAAAAAAAACGAGCATATTATCATCCTCTTCTAACAAAGTTCTTAACGTGGTTCATCCTCTATAAAAAGTCTACAAGATGAACTTGGAAACTAAACATGACTTGAACTACAATACAAAGACAAATAAAATATATCAAAGGCGAAGCATCCTAAAGTGATTATGCTTATGAAATGACCAATTAGCCATATAAAAGATCACATAAATGCAAAAGAGTTTAACTATATTGGCCAATTTATATCTAATTAGCTGAACACCATTAAAACAAGCGCACAGATCCATCCCTCTATTATGACACCCCTATAAGCTTTTTTTTTTACCGTCTCCTTGTGTAAACTTTGACGACTGTAATTTAAGTATTTATTCACCGTAAGTGCAGTCTGTAAAATGGACAGAACTGGGCTCGTTCAGTACACTGCAGGTCCAGTCATTTACAGCCACTGATATGAGAATCACAACTTATAACTTTGAGAAAATGGAAAATTGGAAGACTGGAGCCTGGAAATGAGAAACCCGATCTGAAACCAGAGTTTCGTTCAAGAACAGCCCTCAGCTTTGAGTCGGGTGAAATGTAATTTACATGGGGGACTGTTAATAATCGAATTAATGTGAACCCAATCCTGGTCATTTTTCCTCAAGCTTGATACGGAGTATACTAGTATTTTCTAGCTCAGGCATCAATGCGTTTTCACATCACAGAAATTGACTAAGGTAATAAGAGTCTGGATGGAACATTAATAGCTCTATTTGGGCAGTATTTATTTCTCAGGGTGAAGTCTGTAATAAAATATTTGCATGTCTTCTCCGTGATAAAACTCACAGACAGCTCTTCAGACAGCTATGAATTAATACTATTTCATTTCACACAAACCTGGAGATTTGCACATTGTACACAATATTGAATCATAAATTTATTTGACATGAGACTACAATCATAATTCTGGACATATTCAAACATGAGGCTGTAGTTTCTATTAGGATATAAATTACCAAATGAAACCAGCCTGTAGGATTACACACTTTCTTTCTGAGTGATTTTTTTTATTAACAAACTCCCAGTTTAGAGATGAAGTGATACAGTGACAAGCGTAACAAATTCATTAAAGAGATTTTTAGAAATTCTCAATAAATAATAAAGCTGCAACTTAACCTAAATATTAATTAAATATAACTGATTATTTTTATGTGTAACAAATAAAAACAAGCAGGTCTGTTGTGGCTAGTAAATGTGAACCAAACAGCTGATGGATTCTTGCATGCAGAAAATCATATATAATGAATAGAATCAATAAAACGTCTGACAAAACAAGGTAAGTACTTTTCCAAATTAATAGAAACGAGGAATTGTCTGATATATATGCTCTGGCAGTGTTACATTTCCGGCTTCCTGTTAGATATGAAATCATTCAGGGAAGCCAGTGCGAATTCAGGGGCCTTTTAAGCTCATTACGCGGCACAGGATAGCAACAGGCACAGGACAGCAAGTTGTACAGGATAATCCTAATAAAATCTGGGGTGAATTCTTTAACAGACTGTGCGCTAATGTGTGCTCCATGTCAGATTTTACGATGAAGATCCTCTAATGATAGACCTGCGATTAAATAAGGAATAGCACACTGCAGGCCATGTGGTTACACAAAAATAATCCATACCAGGGTGGTGTGATGCAGCACAACGTGAAGCAGAGTGCCATTACATCCCCGATGCGGATTATTTTCATATAGCTGCACCGTCTGAAGTGTGTCATTCCACTTGTATCACACCCATTTGCCAACGGTTGCACTGTTTAATTTATTAATGAAAGAAATGTCATGCATTTCAATGGTTTATAGTTACATATAATGTTGTGGAGGGAAGTTAGTTCTCATATCTTAACAGTGATAAACAGGTACTCCCTCACCAGCATCTCTCTCTCTCTCTCTCTCTCTCTCTCTCTCTCTCTCTCTCTTTTCATTTTACTGAGAAAGCAGAAAGCTTAAACTCCTCTATCCTGAAGACTTTCCTGAGCTGCGAAACTTTGCAAAGCATCATGACTGTTACAAATCACTGACAATCTAGACTTCACCCTTACATGTTAATAAATGTCTCCTAACAAAAGACATCACCACATCCACGATTATACGTTTTTCATTGTTAAGTAACATGTTTTTTTTATTTATATCTGTTTAGTATTAGTCTTAGATTATGTGGTATGTTTGCTGTGTGAATATGTATTATGCATTAATAAAAATCTGCTGTTCACGTTACAGCTGGAACTACTGCACAAAAATAATGCACATGTTCTGACCAATCAGATTCAAGAACTGAACCACGCTGTGGTATAAATACAATTACTACGTTCTGCTTACTTCAAAGTGAGGTAACAAGGATATTTTTTCATCCATTAGCAAATTTCGTTTACATTTCGTCATCGCCATTACCGTATTTGTAGCTCATCTGGGATTTTTGCCTAATGCTATGCTGTCCTCCTATTGGTGGCTTTTAGACAGACATCGTAGCAGTGCTCATACTCTGAACGATGTCTTTGGTCAAAATGGAACTAAATTATCTGTTGGAAAGGACCAAAGAATTATTTTGCCACATGCGATTTTCAGGTGCGACAGCAAAATCAGGGAGGAAATCACCTAAAGCCGACTTAACATCTATTTGTGCATTGTTACACATATGTTACTACACCGGGTCGCCGGTGTTCACTTGGTTTTTAAAGAGAATGGAGATGAGCTGATTTGATTGGCTGTTATCTAACCACACCTCTTATAAAGGATCCATGTTGTTCCCTCCCCTTTCTACAGTTGCAGTGCTCATTAAAATATCTAGAGTATACCGTTTCATGCCTCATGAATTATTCATTATTTATAATTCATAGTTTATTATTATTATCACAAAAAGGGGCCAGGAACGTTTTTATCATGACAGGATTTAAAAAAAAAAAAAAAAAAAAAAAAAGATTCCCACCTTTACATTGAAAAAAAAAACGGGAGACATTTCAGCTGGAGTGATGAAAACAGATTGAAATAAAATCACATAAAACGATAATGAAATACATGTGAAATTAACTCCAGCAGTAAGAATTTGTGAAAGACTCGTTCTGTGTGAATCGAAGTTCAGCTTTTCTATCTATTTTCATCTCTTCCTTTTTCTCTCGTCCTGCTGCCTTCCTTTTGTTCCCTCTCATACACTTGCAGCAGCTGGGTTATATGCCAGACGTAAAGTGTGATTTCTTCACTAAATGTGTGTGTGTGTGTGTGTGTGTGTGTGTGTGTGTGTGTGTGTGTGTGTGTGTGAGCGCGCACGTGTGTGATAATGTCTTGGTGCTATTTCCGACAACATGCTGTCATATCACTTCACCCTAGCCTTCCAGGATGTGTTTGCTCTGCTTTTGTGTAGTCTCATTTTACACACACACACACACACACACACACACACACACACACTAAGTATCTAGACACTCAACATGGTGGAATACCCAAAATATAACACTGTTTTCACAAGGTTTAACCATCACACACGCACACTTTTGTCATCACTGGATCCCCATATCTGATGTGATGGGCTCAGCTCTCTTTCTCTCTCTCTCTCTCTCTTTCTCTCTCTCTCTCTTTTAATCAGGACATAAACAGCAGCAAGGTCACTCCCTTAAAAGTGAGTGCTGATAAGCTGAGCGTAGCGTGGTTAATCCTTTCAGCGTGCTGATGAAGAAGCTGACCCTCCTGTGTTCCACTGTTTCAGAGAGTCGGTGTGTGGATGTGCATAGTTGTGTGTGTGTGTGTGTGTGTGTGTGTAATTATATTTGTCCTCTGCTCAACCCTTTAGAGTGACTCATCGATATGCAGGGCATCTTTCTTGCTTAAATCTCAGCTCTTAACCTCGCTACTGTCTGAAAGCATGTCTCTGTGAGTGTGTGTCTCTGTGAGTATAGAGTGAATGTGCAAAGGAAATAGTGTGTGTATGTGAGAGAGGGAAAAGAAGGGGGCAAAGTGTGTGTGTGAGTGTGTGTGTGTGTGTGTGTGTGTGTTCACTCGTGTGTGATTAACTGCTCTGTTTGATGAGTCTGATTGCTGGATTTGATTGAGCTTTGCTGAACTCAGTGCTGCTGTTTTCTTTCCTTTCTTCGTCACTCTTTCACTTCGTCCGAACATACACTCACACACACACACACACACACACACACACACACACACACTACAGACACACACAGCTATCTACAAAGACTGAACATGCACAAAACAAATGACATGTTTAAGTTAAAAATATATAAATTGAGGAGAGTTAGGGTTATGGTTCAAATTAAAATAAATAAATAAATAAATAAACAAATAAATAAATGCTGAGGCTGATATTATTGACAGATAAGTGCCAAAGTGTAAAGTCTCCTTTATACTTTTTGAAAGAAAAAAATATTTTATTTTACTCCATTTTACTCTGTTTTAGAATGTATCTACAAGCAAGCAAGCAAACAAACAAATAAATAAATAAATACTGGCAAATATATTATCAGCAGATATGTGCAAAGGTTTGAACTGTACTTTAAAAAAAAAAAAAAACAACTAATACATACATACATACATACATATAAATACAAATGAATAAAGAAATACAAATAAAGATAGAAATGAAGAAAGAAAAAAAGAAAGAAAGAAGTAAAGGAGGAAAGGTGGAGGAGACGTTGTGCCCTGACCCTGTCAGTCTCTTTAAAGAAGCCATGGTCATTATTACAGTGCACGACTTATCATCGTGTGGTGGTTGGATGCTGGACGTAGATAATTACATGTTCTAAAAATTCATTGTGCAAAAATGAGAGCAAATAGATCATTACACTGCATAAAGGACAATGTGTCTGTGACAGATAGAGAGATCGAGGAGGGACCGGTAAGAAAACGAAGAACATAATGATAATAAATGGCCTCATTCTGCACCCGTCTTTTCTAATAACACACACACACACACACACACATGCTCTTTTTGGGCTGTGGGATTTCAAACAGCAAAAAAAAATAAATCACAATCGTATCGTGGCATCTCCAAACCCACACAACACATCATCTTACGCTGCTGCCACCGTTTACAGCTGGTAACTGGTCACACGCGGCAAAAAGTCCGCTCACGAACCTGCACAGAACCTGGACGAAGCTCACCTGCTAAACGTGTCCGTTAGCTTAGCAATTAGCTGTGGCTGTAGTATGGCAAGAATAGGTCAGGACAGCAATTATTGTGCTGGAAGGGGAACAGGAAGGCAATAACGAATGACATTTGAAACCAAATGAGAAATGATATGAATGAGAGGAGTAACAGGGTTGGCCGAAGTAGCGCACAATGCTAAAGAGTGCCATGTTTGATTGACATGTGTTCTACAATACACATGCACTACTTAACTCTCCTAACAGCATCGCATTTTTTCTTATTTTGTAGATTGAAAGCCCAAACAGGAACACACGTCAAAACAGACACAGTCCCGCTGCCACACAAATTATGCTAGCTACATTAGCCGTGAGTTTAGCAAGCCATGTTCAACACCTGTCCCGTTAAATCTTGTTAGCATAACGGTTCTGCTGAGAGTTGTCTTCCCAGGCTAGGCTTAGATTATGCGGAGTGTCCGCCGTACAAGTCCCTGTGTATGAGCTGTTACTATAGAAACAGTGATATATTAGAAACAGTGCATTAATATAAACCTATCATTCGTGTTCCAGCCAGAACTACAGTCTGAGCCGTGCACACCTTCTGACCAATCAGATTCGAGAATTCAGCCGCGCTGTGGTGTAATGTGTTATAAAGTGCAGTATATTGTATAACATCCGGTCACAACAGTGTGGTGCACTCTGTGCATGTTGTAATCTTGTTGTTCGTGATATGCATATTGTCAGAGTTCATACTGTACTCTATTATCCGTTCTTCCGCTTTTCTGTGATACATGATTGACAGAGTATCTGTAGGTAAGAGTTGAACACAGAGCAAGACAAGTGTGAACTATTGTTTCAGTAGACACAGAGAATAAAGAAAGGCTGGAGCGAGAGAGTCCTAATTCAGCCAGCAACAGTAAACACTGAAGATAAGAACCTGCTGTATCCTAAGCTAGCCGACAAGGAGTTTGCAAAACTTTTGCTTTAAAGTGCATTCTAAAGATGAGGATTGCTTCTGACAACATCTAAGGTCACGCGCAGTGGGTTTTGAAATGCTGTACATTGGTGGATAGTAGCGCTACGCCTCCACACACGCATAAGGACCAGGCGAGGCCTCATGGAGCATCATTAAGGAGAATAGCGAGATCAGACAGCATCGAGACTGAGCAGGCATGGCACACAGCCAATCAACTCCAGAAACACAGGCCTTCGATTTGAGGCCATGATTGTATTGGTTAGATTATGGGTTCAGTCGAGAACTCTGCAGCCTAGCAGAGAAAGAGAGAGAGAGAGAGAGAGAGAGACAGAGAGAGAGAGAAGAAAGAGAGGGAACGTACCCCAGGCAGAGTCTTCTGCTCATGGAGAGCACTCTGGGCCTTCAGCGCAGACTCCCTGGCACAGTAAGTTAGAAAGGCACATCCTGAAAAAAACACAAATAAATACAGTATCAGGCGGCACGTCAGTGAGGGCCTTTTGTATCATTCTGAAACGGTAAAAAAGCTTAATCTCTAGAAGCCTCATCTCCAAAAGCCTTTAGGTAATCAGTAGAAGGAAAAACAAAAATAAATTCATGTCTGGAAATGTATTTTTGTTCGTTCATTTTTTTTTTTTTTCAGTTTAACTATGTCTGGTAAATAACTAAGTAATTAAGTAAGTAAGTAGATATGTATTTATTTATTTGTTGGTTTGTTTGTTTGTCTGTTTACTGTTTGTAACTCTTTATTGTGTAATATTTCTGTTTTATTTTTGCTTTGTTTTTAAATTTTTTTTATTTTAACTTTTTTCTTGTTTAATTGATCATCTGGTACATTGTTTTGTTTTATTTTATTTTGTTTAGTGTTAAGCTATTTTTCTGGTATAACTATATCTGGTACGTTTTTTATTTTTAATTTTGTCTATTTATTTTTTAATGCTTAAGTATTTTTCTGGTTTAACATTTTGGATTTTTTTCTGATCTGGTACATTGTTTTGTTTTGTTTTGTTTTCTTTAATGTTTAACTCTGTTTTCAGGGTTTTGCGCTTTTTGTGGTTTAATTCTTTGTCTAAATTTTTTGTTTGTTATTTGTTTTTTTAACTGATTAACTCTTTTTGTGGTTTAACTATGTTTTTTATTTTAATAATAATAATAATAATAATAATAATAATAATAATAATAATTTGATTAATAATATCAATAATAAAATATTATCAATATTATTCATATTATCCTAATAATGTACACTATTAGAAGATTTTAAAATCTACTGAAACTGCAATAAAAGTGTATATAATATGTAATTTGGGTTTATAATTTTTGAACATAGAACTATAAACTGACAGCACACAATGAAATAATCAGAGACAGAGGATTAATCTCAAAAGGCTCATATAAGGCACTTACACAGGGTGTATTGCATTCTGCCCTGATATACTCAGCAGGAGTTTAGGTAATACAAGGAAGTCTGACTTTATAGCAGAAAAAAAGCTTTACATTCCTAATCTCCAAAAAAAAGGTTCACTTCCACTCCTGTTAATTTTGCATTGTTTTTAATGTAGTTACTGGATAATAAATATTGTGGGTTTGTAAGTTTAAAAAAACAGCATAATATATTAAACAGTTCTGCAGTTATGAAACCAAGAAATCAGCGTCATTTGTGCTCACAGGAAGCAGAGAGGTGCTACACTAAGACCTAGTGAGTGAGCAGGCACTAGGTGACCTCTGTATTATTCTTTACCGTAAAGCTCAGAGTTATTCCCACAGTGATACACGGCTTTCCCAGGGGAACACAAGCACCAAACTCACCCATCAGTCCTAAACTAGCCTTAAATACTAAGCACTTATTCAGTACAGTGCCCTTTAGTGACTATGGGCTGTATTCAGAGTTGCGTTACTTGTGTAGTAAGGATTTAATACCGAAACTGCGCACATCGCTATTCATACCTCAGATATAACTACAGTCTTAATCTCTTGCTGTGTCTCAGTTACATGCAACTCTGACCCGTAACTTTTGTCGCAATCGTAATTCATAATTTCCAACCAAACAAAACTCCCCCTCAGCTTGGAATTCCTTGGAACTCAGGGCAGTCTCCTCAACCCTGAGTTCAGCAAGTGACATCAAATCAACATGGCTGCTCACAGCATGAACAGTAAACAAGCAGCACGCCTTACATTTAAATGAGTTATACTGAATAGTTTGTGGCTAACAAAAAACGGGGGCCTCTGTGGTTATTTTTCCCACCTTGTAGCTTGAATGCATGAAGCTGAAAGTGACCTAATTCTGACTTCCAAGGTAAGTCAAATGCACCAAAAAACTTTCTTGCATGTTATCAGCTAAAGCAAGGAACGGTATTAAGTCCAATGCCACTATCAGACTGTTTGATGTCATAGTGAAATTTATGTTTTGGCTCTAAATGCACTCAAAAATCCATGGAATGCCATCCAGGATCAATATTAAATACATATATACTATATGACCCTATTAATTCATTAAAAATCTTGTCCCTTTAAAGTCCACAAAAAGTTAAAGTATCTTAAAGAACCAAACTTTATATGGATAAAAGAATGAACTACATTTAGTAAAGCGAGCTGCCGGTGTAGCAGATGAGTGCTCAGTCAGCTTATCCTTCAAACCGTTTCTTTACATTAGAGCACACCATATCTACCCAAAGTATTTGATTAAATAGATGAATCAAAATAGCGAATTAAAAGTGTGATAAAATAGCCCACATCGCACCAACACATGACATTTCATGAGCGTTTTGTGACTTCATTATGTTGTTAATATCTTAAATTAACAGTTGTTTTCGCAATATAAAAATGAATTGCAAAGTAACAGGATGTGCTGCATCAAGTGCTATTTTATAAGATGCCAAATAAAGCATGTGGAAGCCATATTGTTAAATTAAACCAAATTAGGCCTATTCACGCAGCAATATATTGCCAATATACTAAACTCCGGATAGATTTCAGTGCTTGCAATCTTCTCATTCATACATCAACATATTAGTATTTTTTCTTTTTCATTTTTAAATTGTGTCTTGGACACTTCTATTCAATTAAAATCTGGCAACCTTGGAGGCATAAACTGCATGCAGGTGAATGCAATAATAAGAATATGGAGCACAGAAAATCAGCTTTAAGCACGTTCATAACCCAATTCTGACTACAAGGATTCTCAGTACTCAGTACTGAGTAAATATTGACATAACCTTTGGACTTACGTTGCCAATTTGGAATACTACCCTATGTTTTATCTCCACAAACATAAAGGTAAGTCAGTGTCAAGCCCCATAAATGCAAATGAGGATCCCCTCTGTGCGAGCACACAAGAAGAACCTAAACTAATAAAGAAATATCCCAGTGCTACATAATTGCATCAAAACAAACCGGGTTTGCTATGACATAGTGGAACAAATGCAGTAATAATCTCTAGATCTGTGCTAAGCTGTGCTATTTAGCTGTATAATCTCTGACTAAAAGTTTCTGAAAAGGCTGAAGGAATATGAACAACGTAAGAACTATTGACAATCAGGGCTCATTTTCATGCTCTCTGGTTAAATAAATGTAAATAGGAAAATAAAATGGCAGGGGGAAAAAAATCAGGCATTTTAATTTCAAATCTTTCTGTAAAGCAGTGCTGCAACCGTAATTGTTGCAACACAACAAACAAGTTCCTGTACAGAACTGAATTCATTTACATTCTAATGATGCCTAATTAGAAATTTTGATTTTGGAAAGAAAAAAAAAAAAGTGTCCCGCAGATGCAGATGTGGTAATAATCATGATAATCCCTTGAGCTACATGTTAATCATCATGATAACCTGCAGGAATTGATATGAGGGGAAAGAAATGTTTAAAGAGTGTCAAAATGACTAACTTAAAACCAAATGAGCACAAGATTTCTCCGTTAATGAAGAGCAGAGCTACGGCAAAGAGAGGGCGCGATTATTATCATTTTATAACAGACAAACGTGGACGCATGACAAATAGTTATTAATGTTTTCACCAAATCATAGTGTGGTTTGATTCTGCGGCTGGAAAGTACATGTGTTTGGTATGAAATAAAGTCATTGTTTAAATAAATTCAGCAGAGGCTCATGACCATAGATTTTGAAGGGGAAAGGTGACATTCGTAACAACATAAACTTAAACAAGATTAAGTCGTGAGGCTATCACACGTGACGTATGCTGTAGGCTACGATCTAGTGACTTTTTAAAGCGCTGCTGTAATAGATAGTTGAGAGCCGACAGCATAAAGTCATCCAGCATACAGTCTAGCAGCTCATGTTGAGTCGTTTTAGATGTACTTTTGTTCAGCTGTGTTCGAGCTGATATCATTAACCAGGGTTAACAGATTTCAGCCCAACTATATCTCAGAAACCACCAAAAGACCTGAAACTAACCCAAAAACGTGGGAATTGGAAAATAGACGTTTCTTCTTTTACTCAGCTTTTGAGTGGGAAACAAGTATTTCACATGCATTTCTGATGTACATACATATATCTTACAATAGAAATTCCTCTGAACATCATAGACACACTGTCTTCATTTACACTTTGCCATTTTGCAGAAATGCATTAGATTTAATTAAGATTATTTGCTGTGAATAAGATCTTGGAGAGTGCAGAGTATTATTGAACTAGTCCAATCTGGCAACCCTATTATTAAACGTCCTGTCCATCATTTAAAATGTATGGAGTTGTAAACGAGGACTTCATGAAGATTAATATTTGTTAAATAACTGATATAAATGGTGAGGCTTTCGCCCCATCTGTCCCTATGGACGAGCCACCACTGAATACGTTCCTCACACACTTCCACCAGTTTCATACTGTGTCATCATTCAGGCTGATGCTCCTGGTGGCTCAAACCAACACATTTCAGTTTCTTTTATCACAAATGTCAACGCTTTATTTCCAGAAATCTACTGAAACTCATTACAGACCAGGGCTGCACAATTCATGTTTTGGGTTTTTTTTTTTTTTAAAGTAAAAGCTGCACTTTTCGGAGCAAAAAAAAGCAGTTTTCCTCATGAAGACCAGCCAAATGTTCTGACACAATCAAAATGGCCAGATATTTTTGTCCTTGCAGGGACGCTTTTGTACCAAGGTATAAAAACATGCCACACCCCAAGCCAAATGCTGACAAATTGTTCCCTCCTAGTGTTAATTTAGCACATCCTACACTTTATTACTTACTTGTTTTTTTTAATGCAATCCTATTAGATATTTATTATAGATTATTGTACAACTAAACCCACAACAGAACCCAAGCTCTTATTCAAATGTACAGTTGTGCCATTAGTATTATGCTTCCAAGGACCATTCTCAATTAAGAGTATATCACAGTGGATCTGCTGGATTATCATGATATTATAATTTATATGAATTTAAACTAATGTGGGGGATGTGAGTGGAATTCATTCAGAAGAAAAGGTACAACTGCTAGCCCCGCCCTTAACCCTAATGTCTCCTTACCCTAATCTTTGTATTTTTTTCATGCAACGTAAAGTTGTGCGAATTATAAATGAATTTGCAATCGTGAGGTCATGTCAGCTGGCGTCAACTATCTACAAATACTGTGAACATGGCTAAATTACTAATCATTCTGGGTTCTGTATGAGTCAGACCACGACCATGAGCATGTTAATTAAGGATAATGATCGGAGAGATCAGCTAAAGCCCACTGTGAATTGCTTGTTTAGCTTCTGGTCATTTTTATCAGATCTCTAGATTACCTCATGCCAGCGATTTCATGCCCTGTCACAACTAGACAGAAATTGTACTGACAAAATTGACAAAAAAAAAAAAAAGCTAAAAGCCCATGGCATCACTGACACCCTGTCAACTTGTATGAGTCATTTTCGAAAATAGCATTTTGTGCGAATTTTGGTCTCCAATCCACATGCAAATAGCACTTTGTGTCACTGATAATAGAACTTGGTGTAGACTACGTGGCTGTTCCTTACAGGTATAGATGCATAACCTCTGTAATGTCAATCCTAGTGAAGGAGGCGTGGCATCTGCGCCTGTCAGTTCTAGTAAAAGGGGCGTTGCATATGTGTCTATCAGTTCTAGTGAATAGGTGTGGCCTATATGCGAGTGAAGGAGGCATGGCATCTGTGTCTGTCAGTGTAGTAAAAGAGGCGTGGCTTATGTGTTTATCAGTTCTAGTGAATAGGCGTCGCCTATATGCGAGTGAAGGAGGCGTAGCATCTGTATCTGTCAGTGTAGTAAAAGAGGCGTGGCTTATGTGTCTATCAGTTCTAGTGAATAGGTGTGGCCTATATGCCAGTGATGGAGGCGTGGCTGGTCATTTCAAGTAAAGAAGGTGTAACCTCCCAATATAAAAATCTTAGAAAGAGAGATATTCTCTGACTGATTACACAGTAAACAAAAGATGCATCGAAATAATTTAATGTGCTTAGTTTGTCATGATGCACACAAAATTACCTGCACTGGAAGTTTCATCATTTAAATAACTACAGCTACATGATGTAAGCTCTGTCTAATGCTTTCCTTGTTAATCAGAAAAAATGTCAATAAGAGACAAGCAGAAGTAGCGTAGTGGAAGAAATAACAATTCACAAGGCTACCTTCCTATTCTGCACGCAATCTATCCTGGCTCGTTAAAGCAGCACCATCTTTCCTCTGACATTTTCGCACTTTTGTATGCAGTAGAGTCCATTTGTAAAGCTATTTAAAACCAATTACATCTTTTATACAAGACTATTGGGGCACAAGTAATGAATGATAAAATAAAACATTACACAGATCAGGCTCAATCCCGCAGTGGCACGGACCTTTGTGAGCTCAGGAAGTGGCCGCTAAAATTTGAACGATAACTGCAGTCGGCTGCATGATTTGTCTCCTACAGACACGGCAGACTGAGTGCTAACACACACACACACACACACACACACACACACGCTAAGGGAAGGTGATGTACGCAAGAGGATGCTCACCTGCTCGCTAAAAATACCTGAGCAGTGAGCACTCAAAGAGCTGAAAATATCAGAAAAAGCTGAACTGCAATTATATCTCATGTGCTACGGTAAATAGCTTCGGTTACACTTTGTTTTGGTATTGAATGAAATATTGTTAGGATAATACAATGCATATTTTAAAATTATTGTTATTTATGCTGCATAGAAAGTTCGATAAAGACTTTAGTTAGACATTACTTACAAAAAAAGACAATATTTGACTTATTACCTCATCTGAGATAACCGAACATAATATACACTCAAGTACTATTGATATTTAAAGAGATATTTTTATTAAAAAATATTTTTATCACATGTTTACATGGTTAGAGGCAAATCCTGACATAAATAACTCAAATGTTGCTTATATATATTTAATTACATGTCTATTTCATAAATTGTCAGCTTTGGTTTTACAGGAAATGAATGTCATGGGGTTTTAAAAAAAAAAGGGGGGGTGTTGTATCTGGAGGTTATTCATTCTGCAAAAAATAGTACCTGCAATTATGAATGCAAAACATTTTTTTTACTATTACAACAATAAAATATTATGTAATTTATATTCAATAAAGTATAAATTGTTTTACAAGGCATTAACATTAATTATTAGGGTGCTTACAGGAAAAGGTACATATTCATGGGGAAATAATATGCACAGAATATATGGCAAGATTCTACTATTAATGTTAGAAAAATAGATACGTTCTTTTAAATAATATTTTATTATTTTAATTATGGTAACACTTACCACATTTAACACTTTTTATTTTATTTTAGAATTTTTTTCAATGTTTTTTTTTCCCAGAAAATCCTTTTTGTCCCAATATTTTCCACTAATTCTGCCATATTTACCTTCCTGATGGTTTGCTCTCCCACTGCATTACAGCTGTCAATCGGAGACGCTGAAGATTACTTCCTCTAGCACATGTGAATCCACTGCATCTTTTCAAACTGTTGCTCAGAGAGTTTGACACATGCGTGAAGGAGAGTCCTAACTCCCTATTATATATAACATCTACAAGTGACAGCTCGTATCTACAGTACTAGTACCTACAACTAGTATTATTTTAATTGGCTGAAAAGACAGAACAGTCGTCTCATCCACCCAGAGAGGACGGTCAATTATTTTAATAAAATAAACTTAATAATAAGGCAAAATCTTCGATCAGTGTTTCTTATTCCTGATCCTACCACCACCTTGCACATTTTTTATTATTTACTGCTCGGAATTCAACTCATCACCACATTAACAGGTCTGAATTGGGTTTGTTAGAGGAGGGAAAACACTCAGTTGCGTAGAATAAACATTGGTTGTGCTTGGTTTGAATGTGTGTCTGAAGGTGTGTGAACCTGTAATAAAGGTACTGTATTAGTGTGTATTCAAACAGTCCGTTCACAGTGATACACATCCTGTGTAAAGGATCAGCCTCTTATTCATTAGCCTGCATTAACAGCCAAACTCTAACACACCTGATTCAGCTCATCGGCCTATGAGTTAAAGCTGAAGTGTGCTGAACTTCAACCCTTAAATACTCGCATGCCTAAGGTTAAAGGAATGTACAGTATGGGCCTGTATTTGTCGCATATTTTCCTCAGCCACTGCATTTTGTTTTGCTCCTCCATCGTCACTCTCACACAAAGATGACTAAAGCCCAAACCATCTCTGTAATCGATGACGCCTGAGCCGAGGATTGTGGCAGTGAATGGCAGACACTGTGAGCATGGATAAACTTCAGGGCTCTACAAGAGGACGTTGCTGTTAGCCGTAACCAATACGGCATCATGCCACTGTTCAGCGACGGGTTCTGGGGAGGTAGAAATCTGCCCTGTCTCAATTCAGTGGCATGTGACCGTGCTTTAGTGAGCAGCAAGACCTCAGGGGATCCTTTAACGCAACAGATAATAAATAAATAAATAAATAAATAAATAAATAAATAAATAATGTAGCTCACTTAAGTAAAATGAGTACATCACTCATATGTACTCAGTTGAATGAGATCCATGAACAAATATATGCACAAACAGACACCCTAAATAAATCCCTATTTATGAATTTCAATTTCCTTCAAGGCTAGCTGTGCATTTATATATATATATATATATATATATATATATATATATATATATATTTTTTTTTTTTATTTTTTTTTTTACTGTATTTATTTTTGCATACTGTACTTTTCCTTGTCACTGTTGTGGTATGATCCTTTGTAGCTTTAATATATATCTTTTATCTAAAACTGTGGTATACCTTTAATTAGGTTTTAATTAGCTTTTAAAGTAAAGTGGTTCTTATGGTCTAATTACGTACCTTAAATTATTTTTAAAGATTTCCATAAAGGATAAAAGATACTCACAAAGACACTTCCCATTGAGGTCCCGTTGATGGAACCACAGCAGTGATAAGATAAAGTACCCTTTTTTCTGAGAGTGTGTATTAATCAGGTTATACTAAGCCTTTTGACTTTTTTTCTTAAATAAACTTGGACAGTTGTGAAATAGAGATGGTTTGGTTAGTGGTGCTGCATTCATGTCAGAATAATTAATTCAAATGTTTTGCTACAAAAAATAAATTAAATTAAAATAAAATAAATAACACTGTTTTTTTGCATCTACTTTTTAGGGGTTCTGGTGTTCTTTTTTTATTATTTTTTTTTTCTTGATTAAGTCCGACGTCTTCAAAACTTTCCCTCTGGATGAATTTTAGAGGTCCCGCTAAAATCTGGCAACATCCTGAACGTCGTCCCTGAAATGTCGGGTTAAAATGATCCTCCTTACATGAATATCACTGGATATTCTGGAGCTCTGTTTTGACCGCGTTATTGTTCTGGAGAAAATCTCTCCGTTTGGGGAAGTGGTTGCTATTCACGTGGACGTGGGAAGGATGAGAGCATGCATGGGCACGTGCGACTATACACACACGTACACGCTACACACACAAACACACACGCGCGCGCGCGCGCGCGCACGCACACGCATGCATGCATGCATGCTTACGCGCGCACACAAGCAGCCGTCCACTTGAATGTTGCATGCACTTGCGGTGTGTCCCGCATATCAACCCGCAAAACGTCTTCCTGTAAAGAGAGAAAAGGACAGAAGGGAAAGCGCAGTGTGACCGACCTTTATGCATCCCCGTGAATCTGTCTTTGAGCACGGTGAGTTCGTAGATCTTGCCGAATTCCTCAAAGAGCGGCTTGAGGTCTTTCTCTTCCAGGTTGCGCGGGATCTGACCCACGAACAGCTTGATGGCGTCGTGGTCCTTCATGGGTATGGAGCTCTGACCGAGAGCAATGCCGTTCATTCTGCTGGAGCTGTTCGCGGTGCTGAAGCCATTCTCCTGCTGCACTCCGCTCGCCGCCACTGTAGCCATCTTTCTCTCTCTCTCTCTCTCTCTCTCTCTCTCACTCACACACACACCCACAAACACTCACACACACGCACACACAAACTTCTCCCTCCCTCCCTCCCTGTGACCGTCCCCCCTCCTCTCTCGCATATACACAGTCTACCTCTCTTTCCCTTTATCGCTCTCTTCCACCCTGTCACAAACCAACTGCACGCGCCTCTTTTTATTTCTCCTTCTTCTTCAATGTTCTTTCTTATCTTCTCTTTTTCCCCTCTTCTTCACCTCCTCTCTCTCTCTCTCTCTCTCTCTCTCTCTCTCTCTGTCTTTTATGTTCTTTGCTTTCTTTTCATCTCGCGCTCCCGTTCCCAGTTTTCACTCCCGTTTCTTTTCTCCGTGTGTCAGTTGCCACTCTGCCGCGTGACGTCATGTTCGTAGGCTCTTGTCTAGACCCCGCCTCCTCGCGTTGCAAATTTGCATATGAAGTCCGGATCAGCCAATGGCAGGCCAGCACGGCCGAAGGCCCGCGGGGTGGAGTGAGAATCCAAACATTTGTGGAAAGGGAGCTTGGGGAGGCAAACGGCGGGAGACACACACACACACACACACACACACAGACTATTCAACCCAAAATAATATAGCTTTTTATTATAAAAATAACTAATACCATTCTGAGTTTACTTATGTGTATGGCACACGCTCATCTTCCAGCTGTTTGTGCAGCGGTTTAAATAATTACAGAGTTTTTGGCTTCCCCACTATTCTTGCATAGAAAACCTAAACGTTATAGCTGTGCATTAATCTCTATAACTGCACTAATCGCCACGCGGGGTCGCGCGCACTTGTTGCTGTCCGTGGTGCTGAAACCTCGCGCGGTTCCTCATCAATATTTATTGGACTTCTTTCCTCTTAACAGTCATTAGTCAAGCTCGAAATCATTAGGAATTATGCACATTGATTAATCTTATTTGCTTTATAATTATCAGGTGTTCAGCTTATTATTATTATTATTATTATTATTATTATTATTATTATTATTATTATTATGAGGACATAGAGGTGGTGGAATCGTGCAAGTATCTTGGGGTGCAGCTAGACAAGAGACCAGAGAGGTAACACACTGAGGAAGCTCAGGTCCTAAGTATGCAACAGGATGCTAGGCGTGTTCTGCGTATGTTTTACACTGAGGCAAGCCGACGATGCCAGCAGACTGAAAAAACTAATAAGGAAGGCTGGACAGGTCATGAGGACCAACATGAACTCGCTGGAATCAGTTGTGAGGATTCCGGCTAAACTGCTGCTCATCATGAACATTGTCTCTCACACTCTCCATGAACACCTAGTCATGAGCCTTGAGCTCCAGACAGGTTCTGCCAAGATGCAGCAAGGAATGGTGCAGGAAGTCCTTCATACCTACTGCTAGTAGACTGGACAGCTCATCCGCTAAGATTTTAGGACAGTATATAATAACATGACATTTCTGCATTCCTCTGTTGTATTTTATTTATTTATTTCCTTTTCTGACTCATCACATATTTTACGAACCGCTTGTCTGTTTGTCTGTGTCTGTATGTCTGTCTTTCTATCCATCTTTCTATCTGTATGTCTATTTATCTATGTATTTATATATCTAAAGTATCTATCTATCTATCTATCTATCTATCTATCTATCTATCTATCTATCTATCTGTCTGTTTGTCTGTATGTCTGTTGGTCACTTGGTCTATCTACCTATCTATCTATCTATTTACATTTACATTTACGGCATTTGGCAGACGCCCTTATCCAGAGCGACTTACAATAGTGCTTTGAAGTCAATCAAAAATACATTCTGATACCGGCTCACTAGGTCACAAACTAGGAATACCATCAGTCCAAAAACTCTGTTGTTGTTTTTTTTTTTGTGTGTGTGTGTGCGCGCGTGCGTGTAAGTGCTAACTTAAGTACTTTATGAAGAGGTAAGTCTTTAGACGTCGTCTGTCTGTCTGTCTGTGTGTCTAATTCTTCTTCTTCTTCTTCTTCTTCTTCTTCTTCTTATTATTATTATTATTATTATTATTATTATTATTATTATTATTAAAACATGTTAAGCATAGTAAGTAACTACAGAGAAACTAATAGAAAAGCTACTGTAGTTACAATAGTGAGTAATGCAATTCTGGACTTCCCAACAGCTCTTGGGAGTTTAAGTGGTTCAGTTTAGTATTAGAGAAACATTAAATACATATTAGGGTGCTCTTTAAAAGCATTAGTCAGACTAAGTGAGTTTTCAGCATATGGTTGTACAGTATAGGCCTAATCTCTGTATCTGATGTAGAGAAAGACAAACTCCTTCATGCCTGAACACAGGTAGCTTAGTTTCCTTTTTTCTTAATGTAACCAGGAAAAAGACATAAATATTTTGGCTGCCATCTTGGTTAGTCACTACCCCATAAATACACAGCTTCTTTTTTAAAACCTGGAAACACAAGTGGCCTAGAATGAGCTATAAAAGTTTTTTTTTTTTTTTTTTTGCATGGATTCATATTATTTCTTGCAATCCTATTCAATTCTATCATGCTTTCCCATGACAAAACATGAAATAACATTAGAAAATCTTTGAAATAGTAGTGAACTCCACCTTAAAACACATGCAAACAAACACAAACACGCAGTTTCGTCAAAGTCATAATAGCAGAAGACCATCAACACTACAGTTATATTTGATGAAGAAGTGAAGTGTGGCTAAGTACGGTGACCCATACTCGGAATTTGTGCTCTGCATTTAACCCATCCAAGTGCACACACACAGTAGTGAACACACACCCAGAGCCGTGAGCAGCCTTTTTTGCTGCGGCGCCCAGGGAGCAGGTGGGGGATCGGTGCCTTGCTCAAGGGTCTCACCTCAGTCATGGTATTGAGGGTGGAAGAGAGCGCTGGTCATTCACTCCCCCCACCCCCTACCTACAAGCCCTCCCGGCCCAAGACTCGAACCCACGACCTTCAGGTTCACCTTTGGGTTGCAAGTCCGACTCTCTAACCATTAGGCCACTAGTGGCCTCTAGTCTTTGTAAGATTAAATCTCAGGGCTGCCAGAGAGTCACTGTTTCGCCTTTGATTAAGACCTTTAACCAAAAAATGGTAAGTCCCTTTAGATACTAGTGTCTACCAAATAAATCCAAATATAATGATTTCCCTGCAAATGAAGCACACATTTGACTTAATAGTACATTTGGACATATTATAAAGCATTACTGAACTCGCAGAATGTAGTCGAGAAAATAATTTGTGTGTTTCACACTTCACACATGAAGTATGGTAATGACACACTTGAGAATGTTTGGATTGACAGCAGCTATTGTTTTCATTCATTTTTACTCTCCCTTCATCAGCTATGCCAGTGATGTGCTCATGAAGCTCTACAGGAGATGAACCGGTTGATGTTTATCTGGTAGCTGTTAAATATTCATGTTTACCTCCCTATCATATATATTCATAGTTTTCCCGTGTACATCATTCTTAAAGATCTCCTATTGCGTTAATGTGCTGAGCGGGGCATGTACGCACCACAGGCTGCTTCTCAGTATTCATTTCCATAAAGGCATCGCTAATTCCGCCTCAGTGATTCTTATTGGGCTTATTTTGTTTTTATTTTTTTTGTTTCCTTCACTCTGTCGTTTCGCAGCAGGCGTCCTCACAGCTGTGACGGTTTCCGAAACATCTCACGAGGGGAGACGTTGCTACAACATGCTATCCGCTCTCGTGTTGCCTCATGCTTGCCTTTTGTTGCAAGACAGCGAGAGAGAGACTTTTCAGAAGCTGATGGGCTTGGCGTAAAGAAAAAAGAAAAAAAAAACACCTGCACAGCTGGAAGAGCCGAGAGGAGAGAGTACTCAGGCAAAACGCTGGCAGCTGGAGGTGGAACCCACTGAGAGACTCCAAATCCGAGTCAGATCTGCAATGGACTATTGTTTGTAACAGCTTCATTCAGGTTTATTCAGTGTGACTGCATGCAACCGCGACTGAGGCATGCATTCGTAAATCTAGAATATTAATAAGTGTATTTCTACACTCTTAAAAAAAAAGAATACTAAACTGTACTTTTCCTCGTTATTGAAGTGGTACCTTCAAGGGTTCACCTTTTGTACCATGTACTGTATGTGTCTTGCCCTTTCATGCATTGTCCACACTTACTATCCTGAATTTAGAAAAAGAAGATGAATACCTTGAAATCACGTTCACTGAAGATAAATCACTACTCTGATTTCTTCTGCTCTCCAGACTATCTGTCATTTTCAAATCTCCATGTCTCTGTTATATCTTTTCAAACTTTGTACACAAAATGTTTTTGTGCCAGACACCAATGAACACCATAGCTTTCTAAAAAGACTATTTAAAAAAAAGTGTCTGTGCTTTCTGGGTGAGAGGGATGGATTACTCTCTGCCCTGACAATCACAGCAACACTAGCCAATCATGGGTGTCTGTGAGCTCATGTATGCGGAAGACGGTGGATAGCACTTTCCTCTGAGTACATTATACTTGTGGTTAACCGATCCACATTCCCTGCTCCAAATTCGAAATCAGAAAGGTCGATCAGGTGGCAACGATGCTGCCTGTTCTGTATCATGCAGGCGTTAATGGTTTAAGCTTCAAATCAATCCACAGGGCACTTGCAAACACATTGTGTTATGAAACATATAACGTACAAATGCAAATCCTGTAATATGAACTTTTATTATAACATAAAAGTCATTACGTTAAAAATGGTAAGATGATATGATATGATATGGTCTGGTACAGTAGCATTGAGCGTGGTGGTCTCGACTTCCTCTATTTTGCTTCCTTAAAAATTCATTCAAGTTTAATAGAGATCTGTATGGAACATTAATTCCAATTTTATATTCAAAGTGGAAGGTCTCCAATCTGCTTGCTATGTAACTACAACATATCAAAACTACCAATTAAGCTTTCCAATTTTTATTAACAAATGTTTTATTTTTATTCCGACTTTTTCAATCAGGCTAACAGAGTTAAAATCATATTATACGTATATGGTGTATGGCTTATTTCAAAATGCCACCAAATGTGCTGTAATGTTGTGAAATGACACGCATGCATGGGACAGCATATATGTAAAAAAAAAAAAAAAAAGCTAGTTTAATCTTTTTTTTTTTACTCATGTTATTCCTACATACGGACAACCCATTTACTGTTTAATAATATGATATGTCCAAATTCATATGACATGCAATTTTAAGTAATAAAAACTGCCAATAGTTTTTTAATAGTGTATTTATGCAAGGGTTAAATCATTTTAAAAGTGCTATATTCAAACTTTCAGGTGCAGAGTTACGTACTGAAGCATACAAAAGATGTACCCTTGAGGAAACCACTTCAGTGACAAGAAGACGTAGAGTTCAGTACTTTTTTTTTTTTCTGAGAGTGTATTATGGCTGCCGTAGATGTCTACTTATTTGAGATTGCGGAATCAAACATTGTTAAGTTCATTTTTTGTTGATGGTAAATGAAAGAGGGTTTAACCTTCTCCAGCAGCTGTCACTGGGTGAGGATGACTGACAGATGGAGAGAGAGTGGCAGAAACAGATGGCATTGATATTCATGAAGCTCCCGCAAAGAGGACTGACAGTACTCTGGTTTATTTTAGAGTCTGTGTTGATCTGAGGCTTTATGAACACGTATATAGATATTATATGAGGAGGATGGTTACTATTGACCTTCTCCGCTTTAGAAGAATGGAGGTCACTCTTGACCATTTCCGTCCACACTCGGATCCGATTCCTGCAACCCACACGATGGCGTGAGGGAAAAATTTCACCCTGATAAGCTGAAGCAGATTATTTTGTGGTTAGTGTTTGAAAACTCTCAGTCATGTTGGTGTTTCTTGTGGTTTTACTGCAGCATTTTCTGCTTCAGTAGGTGACACCGTGACCTTTCCACGAAACAAAAACAAAAAAAAAACCCAACTAATAAAAACCATTCATCCTGTAAAAAGTGAGGGACTGAATAAATGAAAAACAAATGAATAAGAGATCACTGGAACTGCCATGAGTCATCTGGTATTTGGCAACTAATGAATCCCAGAATTCTCTCTGGCTGCCAACCTGTGGGTCTCCCGGAGCAAGCTGGCATTTCTCTCCGCGTCCGTTTCCTAGATTAGCGCCACAGCAGAAATGTGTCACAGTACAAAAGGGCAAAGAAATTGTGAAACTGTTAATTATTTCTTGGTTTTGACACAATGGACAAAAAACAAGTCACACAGCTCTGTTGTCCTCTACTGAGTGTCACAATCATTGTGGAGAAATGTTGTGTTGTGACTTTATGTTGTCATACCATGCGGTCCATTAACATTTGTGCGAAGTGATGACAACGATGCAAACATTTCTCAGAATACTATGCCACTATAGTGTTAGCACTCACAGACTAAAAACTAGGCAAGAAAACACAATGGGTTATATGTACATATACACTGCCCTCCAAAAGTTTGGAAACGCCCGAACAAAATAGGGTTTTTGGGCAATATCAGCATAAATCCTCTTTAGTTAGTGACCATTTTGCATTGATAATAAGGGACAACACTAGGCATCCGAGCAGTCAGTTTATTCAAACATTGACTTGATATATTACTCCAAGCCTCCTGGAGGATTGCCCAAAGATGATT
>CM040980.1:25764127-25810026 GCA_022985145.1 Pangasius djambal | reverse complement strand
CCAAAATTTGAGTATTTTTCAATGTTATGTTCATGTTTATGTTCATAAACTTTTTATTTAATAAAATATGTTTTCATAGTTTGTGTTGTCCCTTATTATCAATGCAAAATGGTCACTAACTAAAGAGGATTTATGCTGATATTGCCCAAAAACCCTATTTTGTTCAGGCGTTTCCAAACTTTTGGAGGGCAGTGTACATACAAGCTGTTTAAAAGCCCTCATAATGCTATTACATTGAACACGCTCATCCCAGCACCAAACACATTACCATGTCAGTGTCACTGCTGTGCAAAGAGCCAAATAATGTCTGGACAGAGAAGTCCTATGGTGCTCCGGTTCCACTGACAGACGGACAGAGGGAACTAACAAACTGTACATAGCAGCAGATGAGCTACAGGCACTAACTTTATATCTACAAAGTAACCTATGTGGTAGGTTCACCTTGTACAATAGCGTTGTTGAATTCTGATTGGTCAGAAGGTGTTGATTAATCATTTTTATTATGTTTATTGTAACAACAGTGACTTGTATATGGCAGATGATCCAAATAATAATTTTTGATTTCAAAAATTTGTTGATATGGTGTAGTATTTTGTGAGGAGATTTTAGGAAAAATGTAGCATTTTTGGAAGGAGTCTCCAGTGGCAGTGCTTTGTAACAGAGATAAAGCTGTAATGTTACGTTTTCCACCACAGGATATTTTCAAGAGAGAAAGAAACTGTTTAAAGCTGCTGTAACATAAGTGATAACTGGAACTAACTTGTTTTGTAAAGTTCCACAATATTAAATACAACTGTAAATGTATAAAAAAAACATGACATGTTGTTCTTCAATTATTGAAAAGTTGTACTTGTGCTGTTGTAATTTGCTGTTGTATTAGAGGAATGAAACACCTCAGGATGTGCTGTTAGTGGAAAATAATCAACTTCTGGGTGGTAACAGTAACACAGTGTTGTGTGTCGGTCCACATCACACCACCAAGTTGTCGATTATTTTCCTATAACTGCATGCCATAATGAAAGGATACTTCCTTAGGATGGGAGCAGGGGTGCGGGGTTTGGGCATCAGCTTTTAGCCAATCAGATTTCTCCAATATTTCCAAGGGAAGCCTGAGGCTGATCTCAGTCTTTCAGAGCATTCAGAATTTAAACATTATCCCAAAGTAGTTTCAGAGAATCATTGCAACATAACTTCAGCTTCTCATATTCACCAGCCAGCCACATCATTTTATTATTATTATATCTTTTAAATGTGTCATCACCAAAGGCCTTGTAGCTGATTTGTTTTACACACATTTCACACACACACACACACACACACACACATATTGAAAGCATGAGCTATGAGACTCAGATCAGGAACCTTGTCTAGTTATGTTATTTTGTGTCCATTAAAACCAATTATCTATAATCTATACAGGTATTCCTGTAACATTTCAACCTCAGAGAGAGTGAGAGAGTTGGGATCCATGTGCAGGTGGTTTAATACAATTACTAAAATATGGCCAAACACTCCACATAATCTAAGCCTAATAATAAACGCATTAAGACATGCTGTTATATAACAAAGCAAAGTGTATAATCATTGGCGTAGTCTATGTTATCTGACATTTATATTTAACATTTATAAAATGAGTGTCAGTGCTTTTTAACAGTAACGGTTACAGTCAGTAAGTTTCCTGACACTGTGGTTGGTTCCTGTTAGGTTAGGTTAGGTTAGGTTCAATTTTATTATCATTGTCAGAGTACGAATGCAGCGACAACAACATGCAGTTAGCATCCAACAAGTAATGCAAATAGCAAATAAGTTAAAGTGAGGTAACAAGGTTATGGCAATAAGTTAACAGTGTACAGTGTGCAGTGGTAAGCAACATGATGCATATCAGTAATGCAAATGGCAATTAAGTTAAATGGAATACATAAGAATTGCATAAGAACATAAGAAAGGTATCACTTATGCTGTAGCACTTAAACAGTCATTCCCTCAACAGCCTTTCTTTTTTTCCTCTAAATTCTCATTGTGGTATAAAAGCAATGCTGTCACCAACATAAAACTCAGAAACTACTAAAAATACTGATAATTAAAGTTTGCTTAACCAATTTCTTTATTATTATTATTATTATTATTATTATTATTATTATTATTATTATTATGTTAGATGCTGTGGCTGTATTTGCAGTTAAAGGAATCCTGAAAGTTGGGGGTACTGCAGCACCCTCGGTAGCCCTTCTTCCTTGTAGCCCATAACCAGGTGGTGGTCAGAACACATGGAAATCATCATGCAAACTGGCCAAAGAACAAAACAAAAAGCAAAGGAAGGGACAAACATGGCTTGGCCTAAACAAGGCTGTAATGGTTGGCAAGACTTCATATTGAACAAAAGTTCTATGCATGTTTATGCATTAACTGTTGGTGTTACAACAGTAATGGAAGAGAGATGCAAGGCAGATTTGATTAGCTGTCCATACCATTTCCCAAAAATAATATCATTATAGAAAAAAATGGAGCTGACTGTTACTATATACCCAACAATGCAATAGGTCACTGGGAATCACCCACAGATTAGCAGCTATGGGTGATTTTACACATTTAAAATTGGTTCCTTAGGGCATAGGCCCAAAAAATGCAGCTAATGTTATTTTGTTGATGCCATTAGCAATTCCTTGTGAGAGCATAATAAATAAAGAATAATTATACAAATGAAATGACAGGTATACCAGGGAATTAACAAGGGGCAGATCTCAGAGCCATTAGTCAGTGGAATGTGAAATGAAAGAGCTAAGTCAGATAACTAATTAATGTTGTGTTGGGAGCATGTGGCTCAGGCATGAATATGAATTATGTGTTGCTCCTGAGGCGTCACACTGACACTATTGCCTCTGATTGTCTGTACACTACTAATGACCTGGTAAAAGCTGTGCAAGCGCACAGTAACAGAGGCTTTTTAACCATTTTTTGGATCCCCTCTACCACTGTCCATTTGTCACTTGCAAATACATTGAATAATATCAAATAAGACTGTGATAGCCAATCATCTATTATCATTTAATTACAAAAAAAACAGGAGTTTCAAAACTTTTTGGACACCACAAGGGCAAATGGCCATTTTCTGTGACTCCAATCGAGCATCCTATATCCTTTTAAATTGCAGGTTTACAATTTAGCATTACTGTATCATTGGAAATTTGTATTAATAGTGACATTTGCACCATAAGTAACTAAAAACCAAGGAAACATTCTTTGTGCTGGCTTACTAGTCTTTAAATACCAGTGTTACAGTTGTTAAAGAGACAGTAAAGAATATGAGACAAAAGACAATATAGCAGCAGAAGAGTAGTGAAGTAAGTTAAAATAAATAACTACACAAATGTACAAAACTGTAGTGAACATATATACACAATATATAGATTATGTGCAAAATGAGATAGAATATAAGCAGACATACTCATATGCAGGTTATAACAGTGTGCAAGCATGTTGCTGTGTAACACTGGACCAAGCAAAATTCTTAAAGTATGAAAAATCGGGAGTCGTGTTTGAAATGGCTCAGCTCTTTTAACTGTCACATTCGGCTTTGATTGATAGTTAAGAAATAAAACACAGCAGGCATGTTGTTATAAGAGAATAATCCACACCAGGGTAGTGAGATGCGGCCTGATGAAAACCAGTGGTTATACGTGACGCATGATGAGCATGAGCAGCATTATTCACACACATTAGCCTACATCTGGAGAAATAAAAAGACACATCCACTGTAGTTGGAACATCAGAGTCAAAACATTCATTAGGTTTCCAAGTCGAACTGTAAAATGTTTGGCAATTTCATGCGCAATGATGCTAATCAGGCTGATGACCTCTGTTTCTCTTTAAACCTTTCTGCCGTCATTGTGGTTATGCTTTCCTTTGTGGTTATGCTTTTATGCTTTTCAACAAATTGAAAACGCTGACCTAACATTCTGAAGTTCTGAAAAGTCTGAAAACCGGTACACAAAACAGACTTTTCGTTAGGTTTGAATGGGACATGAGAGGTTTTTAAAAGTCACACACTGACTGTAATAGGAAAAGTGGTTAGTGTTGGTATTCAAGAACAGTCTAGAATGGTACATAAGTATTGCTAGTTTGTTTAGTGGAGGTAGATGGACGTTTAAATTTGTTCATTTTTAGTGCTGAATTTTTACACTAGTGCTGCGTGTCAGGATAAGATTTAAATGTGTCAGGATTAAAATGTGGCTTGATTAAATGTGACTCAAAGTAATTTGTATTAATTTGTAAATCAAGCGGCCCCATGTGGGGTCATGACCCCTAGTTTGGGAACCCCTGACATATGACAAAACTTTGGTGGGTTTATTTGACTCATAACATATGAGTCTATGATTCTATAAATTATACAATGTTTCTCTTTTTTTTTTTTGCATGTGATTACATCTTAAACAAATAATCATATTTTTTTTCTGTAAGGAACGGCAACACATGGATGCAAAAATCTCTAGTCTGCAGTGTATGCTAGAATGTGCTCTACAGAGTATTATGCAAAAAAAATGTTTATCTCTGTGGAGTTTAATAAGTTTGTTTACAGGTGAGAGGAGATATTATGGATGTGTAATGAAGAAGCTATTGTGTTACAACACCGTGACAGGCTGCTTGTGAAAAGTATTTTTCCTGTGCTGTGATAAAATGTAAATGGCTTGATTATGGCAAAGACCGCTTGACAGCCCACTCTATGTTTAGCATTTTTTTGCTTTTGGCTGTGCAGCGTGTGAAAGCCATGCTGTTCGAATATTACGGCAATGACTCACAAACGATCTTCTTTTGCACACAGCCCACACACACACACATACACACATGAACACATAATTCTCCACTGCACACACTCACACATGAAAGGTAGCACATAAAATGCATCATCACTTTCTGTTTGGTATTCAGGGCATCGTACAAAACTGGATGATACACTTGACGCAATCAAGTACTGACGCAGAAACATTTGTAGTAGCCCGTGGAATAGAGTTGAATGAGTTGTGAGTTCATGTTCAGCATAGACACTAGCCATACACATACAAGCAACCCAAACCTGACGATTTACCATCACTGGGCATTATGGGATGGAATGGCTCGACTGAAAAAACACACAAGCACTTAATATAAGCACTTTAGCACACAATAGCAGTAGGGAAGAGCGGAGGATGCTGATACACGTTTCACTTTTTTTCTTGCATTTCATGGAATAAATGTCATACCAAGTGAAAGAATGAGGTCTTAGGCACATATTTTTGTCATCTACATACGCTATATGGCCGAAGGATTTTGGACACCTGCCATCGCATTCATTCAGCATGTGCTTTCTGAACATCCCATTGCAGATTTAGTCCCCTTTTGCTGTTATAATAACCTCCACTAGATTTTGTGCTGAGTGACACCTGCGTCTTTTTTTACTTTCTAACCAATCAGGTTGCAAGTTGGGGGAAGCAAGATCAACACACATGGAGGACAGAGTGCAGGTGAATGTGTCATGTTAGTGAGCAAATATGAGATTTACAACATGGTGAATTGTAAATATTTCTTTGCCAATTATTCTAATGTTGCCAAATGAGTAAAAATAAAAGCGTGTCTAATTTTGGAATATTCACCAGCATGCAATCTGAATTTAACTGTCACGTCACACAAGCAGCTCAAAAAGTCCGATTGAATTCAGATTGGTAACTATTCTACAATTTGGCTACAAAATTTATTACGTTTATATTATATCCAACAAAATCATAGAACAGTTTCTGAGAAATTTTTGCATGAGATAGGCTGATAAAAAAAAAAAAGTTGGTTTTGGAGATTTTTGTGAGACTGAAAATAGTGCAGGCTGACAAATATTGAGGGGTTGTGTGTTCCAGATTTTTGGAGCAGAAAAACAAAAGGGCGCTTCCCCAATTTTCTTGGGTTGTACCCTCGGGATGTTGAGCAAGGAAACACTGGATGGTCTTAAAACTCAATTTGGAACAGCCTGCCGAGCATTTAGAGATAGATAACTCTATAGCTATCGTTCCCTTGGTTGCTAGTGTAATAAATTTCATGCCAACTGTGACTCCACCCTTTCTTATCCAGACTCTCTCCCCATTCCCCCTAATGAATGAACTCTTCTGCTCTCCGTCTTTTTGCAATTAGGAAAAGGGAACGAGAGGAGTAATGAGCTAGCGAGAGAGAATGGCATGACCCAGAGCAGCAGTATAAGTGCACACTAGGGAAGAAGGGAGGAATATCTGATAAAAGAGAAGAGGAGTGGACTTGGAGGAGAGAGAGAGAGAGAGAGAGAGAGAGTCAGATTTCGCTCCCAGTTTAAGCCTTGCTATGGTGCGGGGATATTTAATAGGCATTTTAATGCTGGGCAATGACATTATTAATTAGTGCATGAGCGTGAAGGGTACTTAACACTTGGATAAAGACGTCGAATGATTGCAATGTGTAACGGCCACTGCGTTCAGCCCGGGAGGAATACTAATCACAGCCAAACTAAATCAATCAAACTGTGAACAATTGACCATCCGTATGGTTAAAACTTAAAGGGGAAGGAGAAGGTGAAAGCAAGAGCAATAGAGATAGCATTGAGTCACGGCTCCAGGTTTGATGCTAAGCTCAGGTTACTGTCTGCGTGCAGTTTCACACGTTCTCCACGTGTCCATGTGTGTTTACTCCAGGTTCTCCTGAACTCTGTGGATCCAGGAAATGTGGAGGTATGGCTGATACAACTCTGGAAACTCTCTCCTTTGTTTTTCTACAGAAATGAGACAAACATCTGCAGCTCCATTTTGGCAAAGTCACATGATAAACAGTTCTCACATTTCATTTCATGAGTCAATTATGAGATCAGGCAATGTTGACTGAGGAGTCAAGTGATGTGTGAACAATATCTTGTTCAATCATGTTGGGTGCAACTACAACACAGCTTGTAAATGATGACAAAATGTATGTAGTTTGAGCAGTTTGGGAATCTTGAAATTTGTGTAGCATCTATTAGATATGAGTATTGGACCTAACCTTAGTTTATGACAACATATTCACAGGATAAGTTCATATCATAGTTTCCATGCACACATACATACAGTACATATTCGTCTGGTTGATTGGCAGTAGCGTCTCGCACACAAATTACCGCCAAACCCGGCAACTAGGCGTGCAACTGAATATGAATACATTATTTGAATAGAATAGATAATGTTTCCTAAACAGATAGCAGTCAGACTGGAAGCTCACATGACAAACAAAGGCCATGAATGTGCAGTGCTGCATGATATATTTACAACATTCATTCATTCATCCTTAGTAACTGCCTGGTCAGGGTCATTGTGGTTTAAATTAGGCTACTAGTTTGTTTAGATTTTGGGAAACAGAACCAACAAAATTTGTTAGAAAATACTGCAGGCAGGTACAACCAAAAAATAATAACTATGGAAGCAGAAATTTAAAAAATGCCCTGTACACATCTTTAGTTTAGCACTGTGAGCTCGAGTGTTGTAGCTGAGGTTAAGGAACTGTCAGAGCCAGAATTCAAACTCCATGCTGACGCTGCTGCCATTTCTGCCATTTTCCCAGTGTTTCCATTGTTTCCAAGAGCATATTGATTTAGACCATTGTTTAGACCACACCCATAGATACAGGTATGGACAGTTGAAGCGCTAGACAGATACAGATACAGGTACGCATTGCGATACATCCCTATCGGCAACCAAAATTTATGTTTGCGAGCATGCATCCTGCTGATGTGTTGTGTTGTTCATGAAAACCCACTTGATTAATTACCATTAACACTACTGTACAAAATGTCTTCACTTTAAAAGAATCAGGTGCAGGAAGAAATTCAGCAGTGGAAATTTAAAAAAAAGCTTCTGAAAATGATCTGTGCTGTAAAGTAACAGAGAGAACAAGACAGAGACATGAACGTCTAGAGCAGCAGAGGCAGCGCCCATGTCTGCATTATCATTACTGCCTTATAATACAATTAACATCGTACTGCTTCCTTTCTAAGCCTTTCAGTGTGTGTTATTGTGTCTACTACACTTTTTCACAGCTGTGTATTTTGTATCTGGTGAAGAGCTTGGGAATCTGTTAAAAATCTTTCTTGTGTGTGACTTACAAAAGAATAATTGTGTGAATTCTGTTATGTGTCCTGTTATGTCTTTTATATATATGTACTTATTTGTATTTTTACATCCCTTTTTTTTCTTTTTTTGTTTTGTGTGTGTTATCTGTATGCACCTAGGTTCTGAGAGTAACGTAATTTCAATTCTCTGTATGTGCTGAACATGTGGCAGAATTGACAACAAAGTGAACTTTGACTTTTTGACTTTGATGTGTAAAGTAGGGGGAATAAAACTATTAAAAATATATATTACAAAAATGTATGTAAATGAGGTTTTTGCATGTGCTATTTGTCTTCCGGCAGAGTCAAACTGTGAGATGCATTAAAAAAAATGCAACAAAGAAGAGAACCCTTTGGAGTACATACTTATACTGTAAGTTGTATAGATGCTTATAAATGGTGAGTTAACTGATGAGCTAGTACAAATAAAAGCTACTATTTTCTTTTTTTCTTTTTTCTGCTACTTTTTTATTTTTATTAAGTGCATAACACATTCTATTCTACATTTATTTGCTTAGCAACATGGGTAAAGAATAAAACATGATAGGGCATGTTGTGATGTGTCCCAAAGTGAAACAGAATTATACTGCAGCTGAAGTACCCCGGAAGTGGGAAGTTGGAATTACTGTACGTCATTTTCAACCTACATGCATTCGAGCTTGAAAGTGGGGAAACAAAACATAGACACCTCCATGTTCATTAGGAACAAGCTAGTTAGCTAGCTACATAACTGTGAAGAGCGATATATTTAAAATAAATTAAAAAACGAACTGTAGAGCTGATGTTATAGATTTAACAAGTGAATATATCAGTATGTTGATTGATCTACAGCAAATACTTGTATATAAAGTATAGCTCATTTAAAGGTAAGAAGTGGAACTTTGTTTACTGTTCATGCTGTGAGCAGCCATGTTGATTTGATGTCACTTGCTGAACTCAGGGTTGAGGAGATCATCTTGTTCCTGATCATTAATGTTACAACTTTCTAGTGGATCATGTTCCTATAACTGCACATGCTGGAGTGTTTTATTCCCTTGATGCCAAAGCAATTTGCCAATATTATTTTATTTATCCATTTATGGTTATATGTTGTGTAATGTCTGCAAGACAAACCATTTGTCTGACAAATGTCAAGATTTGTTTGTGTGTGTGTGTGTGTGTGTGTGTGTGTGTGTGTGTGTGTGTGTGTGTGTTAGCCCTCTGGCCAACCCTCAGCAGTCGGTCATGTCTTACAGAATGAACAGAGCCAAATCAGCTGTACAGAAGAACGTGAGAGAGAAAGCAAGGTGGGGGCTTGGTGTCAATTTGACATATACTCCATCGCCATTTATTCCACAGCCACGCAGCCCACACTGTCATAATAATTGCGTTTGGGAGTATTAATTGAACACTCATAATGGAAGTAAAAGCTGTCAGCAAATGCATCAACAGACAAACAGTAAACTGTAAACACAAACATCACCGACAAATGAATAAAGGATTTTGAGTTGATGGATGAGATGGACATATATACATACATCACGGGGGAAATTGAATTATGCTGTAATAACACTTAGTTCAGTGTAAGCATATAAGTTTCAAATACTAGAACCAATTCATCAGTATCTCTCTCTCACACACACTCTCTCTATCTCTCTGTCTTTCTCTCTATTATTGCTTATCTGTGTGAAATCAGAGAGCTCACTTACAAAACATTTAGAATACATAATATATCAACACAGACAATTAAAACTGAAGGCCTACCTTTTCACTAAGCACTTACTGTAAATAAACACTAATTTAAAAAAAAAAAAAAAAAACTTGGGTTGCACTGTTTCTGTTGCCTCTCTATCAAGATTATTAGTACTTGACCTCTTTATACTAGCAATAATCTTTATGTATTCATTTTAACCCAGTATTTACCCCAATTTCTCCCCAGTTTAGTTACCTGCTAACTCACTAGCATCAAACTCACAGTCACCAACCAGGTGGTTAAGGCTAACACATGCTTCCTCTGAGACATGTGAAGACATCCAACCTCATCTTTTCAAACTCTGATCATGCTGGATTACAGGGCAGTATAACACATCAGAGGAAAGTGCTATCTGCCCTCTTCCACATATATTGTATGATCTCACAGACCTCCACAATTGGCCAGTATCACTGTGATTGACTGTGATTGACAGGGGAGAGAGTATGCCATCCCTCCCATCCAGCAAGCATGGCCAATTTTGCTGTCTTGGCTTCCAGTCAGTCTGTATAAGGGCATCTGCCACATGCTGTAAATGTAAATAACTTGAACTTTTAGACAGTTTCACTATTATCAGTGTGACATTTAAACTCAATTTGACCTGCCTACAGTGCAAGTGTCCACAGCATGCAAATGATGGATGAGTTTCGGGGGTCTGACCTCTATTAATTAAGACTGCAACCTCTTAAATTCGCGGGACCCGTCACTGGGTCTAGACTTACATTCCACACTCTCATAACTACATGGATTTAAAAGGTTGTTGGATTTAAAATCATGGTTAATGGGGCAGTACAGTGGCACAGCAGGTAGTATTGTCACCTCACAGCTCGATCCTGACCTTGAGTTACTGTCTGTATGGAGTTTTGCATGTTCTTGCCATTGCCCACCTGGATTTCCTCTGGGTTTTTCCGATTTCTTTCCACTTCCCAAAACCATGCCAGTAGGTAGAATAGGTGGATTGGCTATAGTAACTTTCCCCTAGGTATTCCTGCCTCGTGCCTCGTGTTCCCAGGATAAACTCTGGTTCCACCACAGCCTTGACCAGGATAAAGAGATTACTGAAGGTGAATGAATAACTAACTCTTTGTTGATTATCTAAATTCAATTCAAGTCAGTAAGCGCAAATTGAACAGTTATCTCTCCAAAACTGCAGTGGTGTTGGTGTGTCTGGCTTAGCCCAACATGGCATCTAGCTTGCTAGAGGATGGGTTCTCTCTGGTTTGACTCTGGTTCCTCTGAAGGTTTCTTCATCGTGTTGGCTCAAGGAGTTTTTCCTTGCCATTGTCACATCTGGCTTGCTCATTAGGCATCTTCATTTTTTTTTAAAGCTGCTTTGTGAGAATATCTATTGTAAAACGAGCTATTCAAATGAAACTAAATTGTATTGAACTTGGCTTGATTTCATTCACTGTGAAGAGAAAATATAAATATTTAGACAATAAACAAGCAGTTTGTTAGTTTCTAGTTTTGTAATGGAAATGAAATGGTGGAAATTGTCCAAATTAAATTACCACACCAATTAACTCAGGTCAATTAGAGTACTTCTGTCAAGTGTTGCTTAATGCTGGTTTTCAGATATGTCTACCCCCCATCATCCTGTTACACAGTAATTTCATTTCTGTGAGACATCATAAGCAAAAGAGAATAGGTAATGGACCGAGTAAGCAAGGGATAAAATTCAAAAGGGTGTGCTGTTAGAGGAAAATAATCCATGATGGAGTGGTGTGATAGCAGTTGCAACAACAAAGTGGATTATTTTCCTATACCAGCACATCCTGAAGTGTTTTATTCCTCTTATGCCACAGCAATTTGCCAATGATTACAATTTTGTACTTTATTTATGTACATCAGTACATCATACATTTTATCCATTTATAGTTATGGTTGTGGAACATTCATGAGACAAGTTAATTCCTGTTATCTCTTGCATTTTAGCAGCTATAAACATTCCATTACCAGACACTCTTTTTCTCTTTCTTGAGGGCAATAAGACAAAAACATGTAGCTTGTCATGTCACAGAGAACAGATTCCTCTGTCCTGAAGACCTTTCTTTATGAAATACAATGCAAACATTGAAATCTGATAGCATGCAGCAGTGTAATGGAAATCAAGAGGGCAGATTTGGTTTCAAATAAAATCCATGCAAATATGGTTCAAGTGTTATAAACCTGTTTGCTTCCTGTTTTGTCCCTTACCTCTCGGAATTTTTCATTTCTGCCATTAGTCACTTTTGCCATTAGTGTCTCTTCTGCCATTCTTAGCTGTGGTTTGTTATTGTCTTTTCTCTTGCTTTAGCTTTCAAGTCTATTCCAGTTTTTAGTGTTTCTGAATTAGCTGTTAATTGTGTTATTTGCTGCAAATTGCAAATTGCTATACAAGAAATGGACAATATGGATAAACCACTGGAACATAGATATCTACACTATATGGCCAAAAGTATGTGGACACCTGGCCATCACACACACATGTGCTTTGTGAACATTCCATTCCAGATTTAGTCCCCCTTTGCTGTCATAATATCCTTCACTCTGAGAAGGACTTCCACTTGAGATTTTGGAGCGTGGGGGTTTGTGCTCATTCAGCCACAAGAGCATTAGTGAGCTCAGGCACTGATGTTGGGTGAGGAGGCCTGGAGTGCAGTCGGTGTTCCAGTTCATCCAAAGGTGTTCAGTGGGGTTGAGGTCAGGGCTCTGTGCAGGACACTCGAGTTCTTCCACTCCAACCTTGGCAAACCATGTCTTCATGGAGCTCACTTTGTGCACAGGGACATAGACATGCTGGAACAGGTTCGGGCTTCTTAGTTCCAGTGAAGGGAAATTGTACATTTAAACATACATTACAACATACATTGTAAACAGCATACCAAGACATTCTATACAATTATGTGCTTCCAACTTTGTGGCAACAGTTTGGGGAAGAACCACATAGACATGGTGATCAGGTATCCACAAACTATACCATTGTTTGGACAAGTAGGATACTGATGTAGATAGCATTTTGAGCAGCACTTGCATGCTAATATTCACTTGCTGCCCCATTTGAAAAGCATTTGTGCCACATTTAAATTAATTTTGTTTTGCTGCACAAGTTTTGGTGTAGGCAATGCCAATGGTTCAATTAACCAAACATGACTGACTCCCATTATTAAAATGTAAGTGTCTTTATGAAGCTAACAATGCCATTTGTGGTTGACTGTTCTATCACATGTACATTGTGATTTATTGTGATTGTCCTACTTTAACAGTATAACTAAAAGGGAGAACCAGATAGTAGCACAGGCATGAGGGCATTGTGGGACATAAACCGTCCCACCACTCCACCATCAACAAAACCTTAGTGATCATGTGGGAAAGGGGGAATTTAAAAAATCCTTTTGCCCATCAAGATTGTGTTTGAGTCCCAAACACTAATTGGAATGCTGTTCCATAGCTGGGGAGCTTTTTAGGAAGAAGCTCTGCCCCTTGCTGTAGTCTTCATTATTCTAGGTACTGATAAAGAACCTGCACCTTTTGATGGAAAGAGACCTTGGTTGATCATAATAGATCCAAAATTCACTGTGGAGTGAGACCATTGGTCCTTTATAGATATTAATAGCATTTTATAATCAATGGCAAATTTTCCTACAAGCCAATGTAGTGTACTTTTGAATGTCTAGATACATTAGGTTAGAGGGCAGGTGCCAACTCCTGTGTTTTCTATAATTCAACCTCGTGTAGCAAGTTAGTTTTTGTTTGATGTTTTTCTGGCAGTTAGGTATGCTGCTTAAAATATAGTGTAGTGTAATCCTGTTTGATACTGTCCATGTTCTTTTACCTAGGTGAGACTAGTTTCCTAGTAGTCCTGTTTCAGTGATTGTCCAAGTACTTGTCTGTGAATGCACTTGTCTTGCTTCTTGTGCAACTGCAATAAAAGTCATATTTCTGAACTTGTCAGTCCCATATTCACCACTAACTCATAACATCCTTCCAACACACAAGACTAATATTGTTTTTGTTCTCAATCTAGACATTTGGCTTCATGTGGGAATGTAACAGACTCAAATGTTGATAGAATATTAGAAGGAATGAGGTCAAGTGTATTAATGTAGCAAATAAGTGGTTTGGGCACTTTAGAAGGATGCCCCCTGGTTGGAGTAGAGTTGGATCAGACATATCCCATGGGAAGGACACCCCAGGGCAGACCCAGGACTTGCTGGACAGATCCTATCACAGTGTATTTGGCAGTGTCTGAGGATTCCCAAAGAGGAACTGGAATCTGTGTCTGGGGATAGACAAGTCCATGTTGCCAGCATGATCTGTTACCAGAACGAAATCCACAAGGAAATGTGGAAGGGCAATGAATGAATGAAAAATTCAAAGGTTCTTTGGATAGATAGAAAAACACTTTCGTAAGGTTCTGCACAGACCCTTTAAATTCCCCTAGAGGTAAAAAAAAAAAAAACTTGAATCTTCTAGATGTAACCTATTTTCTATGCTGGTGTAGCTGTTTTGGGCTTGCCAAACAGAATGTTTTTACTATCTCAAATAGTTCAAAAGATTTCACAAAGCCTGCATTCGAAATGTGTAAAAAATGAATCACCTCTTGTTGTTCGCATAAACTAAGCTTTGCTCACCCAATTTAACCTCAAGTTAAGACTTTTGTGCGTCTGTGGTAACATCCTACAAGTTATCGCTTCAACTTTGGATGTTCAGTATGCATGAGGAAATTTGTTCACTTGGCCTCCAGGATCTTTCACACCACAGATGCTGAGACATAAGACTCACTCCATCTCTGTCATCATGTCTGATTTTGTATCACCTCCAATCTGAAGGTTGCATCTACCTTCAGGCTGAGATTCATATTAGCTTTTTGGAGTGTGTAGATGCACAGGTGGCTAAGCAGAGCTGTGGGGCAAAAGTGGTGTTGAAGCCTTCAATTTGAGGGCACTCAGATGAGTGTGGAATGTGATACAGGGGGAGGGAGTGAGGTTTGAGAGTTCTCATTTGTTCTTTTTTTATTTGGAGTATATTTCTTTTGTATAAGTTAATTACAACTAACACTGTTGTATTAGTCCAATATCTAGTGTCCAATGTCCAGGACTGATGGATTCCAACAGGCAGAAGCGCAATACCAGTTTAGACTCTCTTTCTTTCTCTTTCTTCATTTTGCTCTAAGCTGTAATGCATAGTTTGTTTCCCACAGGGCAAGAAAGAAATGCAAATTCAGAGAGGTGGGTAAAGTGTTCCTCCAGTCTGGTGCTTCCTGATACGGACTAGCTTGCGGCTTATTTGATTAGCTTAATTCCAGCCTCCTGCAGTCCTCTTCTGCGATGTTCCTCTTGGGCTCTATTGAAAAATCAAGGCAAATTATTCCACCTCACTATTTAATGAGCAATTTGTTCTGAAGAGTTAACAACACACTATGAACAATGTGTAGTACATATATTTGTATCTTGTATTGCCCACACAGTAGATCTGTGGTTTCTCAGCATTTCCAATGCACAACAATTCTCTTTCATCCCCAACATCCAAAAGATAAGAGAATTCTGTTATTATTCATATGATGCGGAGCTATAAAGTTGCCTTTTGTGTCTCTATTTATGTGCGTAAAAAAAAAAAAAACCATAAAAAACAAGAAATATCAAAGCATGGTAGAAATGAAATCTTCTTATTATCTTGGCATAGACATGCTGCCCCCATGTACCATCTCACATTAATCAAAAAGAAAAACATTAGAGAATGCCAATGACAGCTTAACACAGACAGATACAGACAAAAGCAAAATCTATCCTAGCACACTTTTAAAAAGAATATTTACTTATTTACCTAACTAAGTTTTGCATGGTTAATGAAAATGTATTTAGATATATAATAACAAATTAGTGCTCAGCCTATTTACTAGTCTACACAGCAGGTGAACTTTACAACTTGATAAATACAATACTGATATTAACATAGGAAAGTTTTACCTGCTGCTTCCCAGGGTGTCCCCCGCCCTGTGCCCCGAGTCCCCTGGGATAGGCCCCAAGTTCCATCGTGACCCTGTGTAAGATAAGCGGTACAGAAAATTGATGGATGGATGGATGGATGTTTTACCTGAAGATTTTGCAGGACTGCAGCCAACCAATGAAAAAAAATGTTTGCATCATCATATCAACCATAGCAAAAACCTGAGAAATATCAGAGATGCATTAGTTTTCTCCCCATGTGTATTCCGACAAGCATCTTTTGCTGGAGTTTCTGTAGGAGCCCATGACCTCGAGCTACCAACATGAAGTGGTGCTACCATTACCTCCACAAAAATCATTTCCCCATAACAGCATCTTATATCACAGCAATTTGCCATCATCATTTTTTATTTATTCTTGAACAACACATCATTCTTTTTAAAGGTTTATAGTAACATTTAATGTCGTAGAATGTCCAAGAGACAAGTTCCTGAATCAGTTATGTAATATCCGCTATAAACAGTCGTACCCTTTTTTTTCCTCTCTCTTAAATTTAACAAAACAAAACAAAACACAACAAAATGCTGCTTGATAGGTTACCAAGAAACCAGAAAGTACAAAGCTTTCCATCCTGGAGACTTACCAACCATTAGAGTGCCCTGAAACCGGAGACTCCTTCCATAAATGTTAAATAATCATCTCCTTACAGAAAGCTTCGCCATCAACGATTGGATGTTTTGCTTTGTTAGATGACTCCTGTTATAGAAAATCAATCAACACTTTCTGACCAAGCAGAAATGAGAATTCAACAATGCTGTAGTATAATCGTATTAAGCGGACTGCTTTGTTGATGAAACTTAGGAATTTGACTCACCTTTTATACTTTATACAATCTGTGAGTGGAAATGCCTCCTCTATTGGATTGTACGGCTATATATATACCTTCGTTACTGGCCCAACTTCCCTTATCCACATCTCAGTATTAAACACCATAAGAGAAACCAATCTGTGTAAAACTCTAAGTCCATCTGCCCTCTATTGCCTCATTTGTTACATTTACAATGAGAGCATCCAAACTTACAGATGCTATCAATTAATCGCTGCTGGTGTAATTACAATTCAATTAACCTTTCTCTCTGTCTGTGTGTGTGTGCCCTAGTTCCTTCATCACTTAATCATTAGAAACAGAATAAAAATTGTACAGATTAAAGCAGAAGGAGAAGAAAGGGAAATGGAAAAAGAAAGAAGAAGAACAGCAGTGTATGGGGAAGTGAGCAACAGATGGGATAATGAGATGGGAGTGGGATGGCAGGAGCAAGGAGGACAGAGAGAGTTATTCACTGCTGAATCTCATGTGGTGTTACACACACACATACACACTCCCATACTTCTTTAAAGATCGGTATTATTGATTTTCTTGTCTCAGTGCTGAGACTTTAACAGCACAGTCACAGTCCAGGGGTGGATCTTGACTGCTTGGGCAACTCAATGTCACGCACATTTCATAGGAATTCAATGAGTGTGAGAGAGTGATTTCATTGGAATTCATATGAATCGAGTCATCAGAAATTCTATAGCTGCTAACCTCATCCTTCACCCCAATCATAACCATTCACACTTTTTGTTATCAATTGCCCCTTGAGAAGTGTTACACATTTGCACTTGTGAGAAAGTGTTGTCTTGGGTATTCAGCCTCAGTCTCATGCTTTGTCTAAGATGTCAAGTCTCTAATGATATTCAGTGTCTAGACGCTGTAAAAGACACATTCTAAAAGACACCGTCTGTCCAAAATGTTGTGATGAATAAAGAAGTGATTTGCATACAATGCACATATTATTCAATTCCATTTTAGGAGTCATTTTTTGCATGTTTTTCCTGTGTCCACTTGGGGTTCTCTGGTTTCTTCCCACCTTTCATAAACATGCCAGTAGGTGGATAGGTGACTCTAAATCACCTCTAGATGTGAACATTTATGTGTGTGTGTAAAACAGTTGAGGTGGGATGCAAGTGGGAAAAGTGCTTTAATGTGGGAAATCCAGAAATCAAACAGCAGAAGTCCACGGCAGGGTTCAAAACACAAGCAGACAACATTCAACAAGGATAATTCCTGATCAGGAAACATAACCACAAGCAGGGCCAAAACCAGAAAACAACAAAAGATAGCAACATACAAGCTAATTAAAGGCTAAACTCAGAACAGGTGCACACATTAGGTAACAGATCAATGACAGGACAAGGGTAGAGACAAGAGAAGATGCAAAAGAAAGGCACATGACAACATAAACAAAAGCATATGACATGAACTCAAAGCACTCATGGCACTGGGAATGCGCCAAGGTAGAGCAATGAAGTGAGGTTCTCTGAGAAGGTGGGACAAAGAGTGATGACAACATCTTCGCCAGAGTCAGAGTGCATGATGGATCGTTGTCCCATCCAGGGTGTATTCCCTGCACATGCCCAGTGTTCCCAGGATAGGTTCTGGAGCCACCCCCAACCAGACCAGGATAAAGCACTTCCTGAAATGAATGAATGGTCGTGACACTTTTTTTTTGGAAAGTCCGCTTCTGACAAATGACTGTCATGAAGCAGCCTGTCAACTGACTGGTAATGTTTAGTAGATAATCTATAGAATTTTGACTTGTCCCTGGTACTCTAAAAGTGTTCAATGCAGTCCATTGCTTCAATTTATAACATTTCTTTGAAAAATAGATAAGTATCTGTTGTTAAAAATGTAATCATGACCAGTTTGTAATGAATCGAAAGCTAACTACCCAAAATAAAGTGTTAGCACCCAGTTTCCTGTCTTTAAATAGTGCTCTATGATGTGCTGTAATCTGTACTTTCTGACACAGTGCCATTTCTATGACTTTAAGTCTATTAAGCGTGATTTGCATTTAGTGATAATCAAAAATGAATGTTTTTGTTGTTGTTGGCTTCTGGTCTCAATCTTGAGCTACATCTTGCTGGACTTCACACAACCCAAATTCAGTCATTACGTCAATTCAGATGAAAAGAATCCAGTGAAAAACAATTTCGGGGACATTTCGACAATATTGCCACAATATAAGATTTCATATACTGAAGGTCAATGAAAAAGAGTGAGAGATATTACAGAAGTCATGATAACCACTCAAGATGTGAGCACTTAACTCAATTTTTTTCCCCCCCAATTTAGTTGTAGCCAATTCCCACCTGCTAGCTAGAGTCTTTCCTATAACACTCGCTTACAGTCTGAAAGGGTGAAAGCTAAAAACTGGAACATCTGGTCATCGGTGGAGCCACCATATCTTTTGAAACTGCTGCTCATGTAATGTAATAAGGCAGTGCAGCACACTTGGACCTCTGTGTCTGCGTGCAAGCTCTGCCATGCTACATCCTACTCAATTCACTACAGAACTCTGATCCATGAAGTTGCACCCTTGTGAAGTCTGGCATATAATTTTGCTTCTAAAATCTAACTGGCTGAGCCGCGTTTGAAGCAGTTAAAATCCTCAATAAACGCACACATCACAATAATTGAATTCTGTATTAATGCACCAGGTTTTAAATTGTTTCACACAAGGCATTGTTGTGTCCATAGAATAAACTAATCTTTGTGTGTTATGTTGCTTAGCAACCAAAGCTTACTGTTAACAGCATGGTGGAAGAATTGTTTATTTTGTGTGATTTTTATCACAGGAAATAATTCTTCAGGCATTCCACTTTGCGTCCTCTCGAAGAACACCCTTACCCTGTACGCCTTAACAGCAGAGACAAACAACCTCTTCATCAGCAGTGTTTTCAACTTTATTTCAACATTATTACTGATAATAATCAATCAAATCTAGATAGCAAGCTAGGGTTAGCCTATATGACTCGTAAAAATGCTGTTATGGTTACAGTGTGTGAATCATATAAGCCACATTCTTTGGAAAATGTGTAGACATACTGCACTAAAAGTGTAATGTTATATCCACACAAATGATTGCTTCCCTTCTTCAATATTTGTTTGCAGAGTACATTTTTTTGTCCGTTTTAAGTCATTGGCGTCAATGGAATTACATTTCTTCAAAGAGAACAAGGATGACTTTTTATTTAGTTATTTTATTCTCATCATGTAAAAATGCTGTTGATGAATGTCTTTAGGAAGAATATGGTGTTCAGCTGTAGAGTACAGTTCCAGAGACTTGTAGAATCTATACCAATGTGTATTGATGTTGTTGTGGATTGCTTTGGCTTGTAGTGGCCCAATACTGTACCTTATAAGACACTTTATGTTGGTTTTTCATTTCATTTGTTTTCTGTCTGTACAGAGAAAAGTCGAAAATTTGATACCAGCCAGTCAGTATTTTCAGACTTGCCAGCTTATTTGTTATTAGATTGGTGTATACCTAAAGAATTGGTACCTCTTGGATATATAGAGACATAGTTATATAAAAATAGAAATTAAAAAACTGGCAACTCAACTGGTGTATATAATATTTCTGATGAAATGAGAAGATGATTTGGGGTGGCGCCGGTGGTTAGAAGCCGAAGGAAGCCGTGCACTGCTAGGTGTCCTTGAGCAAAGTCTCATGACAAAAACCCTAAGGGATTTCTAGCAAAAGCCAAATGTCTAAATGACAAAAATCTGTCACTCCAATCCAGCATCAAACAGCGACCGATTTCACTATAACCTTCACTTTCAAAAGTTCAAGTTCTTCCTCTTTCTGCAAGCCACAGCATTTTTCTAGTGACTTGAAACTACAAAACAACACCGGAGTCAAACTGCAGATGACACACAGCTTAAAAAGGGAGGCAAGGAGAACATGGAAGGTGACCTTGTGCACTTCTTCTCCACTAAACAACAGAAATAGTAGTGAGAAAGACATGTATATAAAGTCAGGCAATATAGAGGGTACGGGACATTCAGGGATAGGCACCATTATTCAGGTTGGAGCTGAGGGTTAAGTGTTCCAGGGTGAAATTGGAGGTTCAGTGGAGGCAGGCAGCAATGTGGACTTTGAAGGTTGCACATGAGGGATGAGGGAACATCTTACTCGGAAAGAAGCGAGAGGTATCTCGCTCCTACATACACACACTCACACACAAACATCTGTGTTCAAAGGCTGTCATCAAAGCTAGGCAGAAATGTCAGGCCTATAGGTAGCACCACAGCCTCTGAATGTCACTAGTCAGAGAGAAAGAGACAGAGTGACGAGAGAGAGAGAGAGAGAGAGAGAGAGAGAGAGATTATTTTCTATGTATAGAGAAAAAAATATGTATGGTGTTTGTGACTTATGCTCATTTATACCACAGCACTGTTAAATCCTCAATTCTGATTGCTCAGAAGGTATTGATTAATTTCCTACAACAGCGGCTCTGACAATAGTGACAGCTGCAAGGCACATCACAGGTTTATATTAGTAAGGCTGTAACTTTACGTTTTCCGATACAAGAAAGCCTTCAGGACGTTAAAATCTTCAGAAAATATGCAAGTGGACATTTATCCAAAATGAATACAACATACAATATAATTGATATTTATCATTTAGGAATACATTATATATAATAAATGCTTATCTAAATCTCCACTTTGCACACAATTCGCTTTAAGTTTTTTTTTTTTTTCTTTTTTAGCTTAGAGACAAATGGTGTGAAATATCAGTTGATATTTTTCCATAAGTAATGAGAAAAGAGTAATCCTGGCAGTACAAGAGTCATGATAAATGCATTTCTGAGGATGAACTCAATTTCACTTAGGTCTCAGGAGTTTATTTAAAAATGTATTCAATAAAATTACATTCATTTCTTTTGACTGATTTCATTGTTTATTTATTTTATTATGTATTTAGTTATTTTTAAATACAGGGCGGCATGGTGGCTCAGTGGTTAGCACTCTAGTGTTGGGGGTTCGAATCCCTCCTCCGCCCTGTGTGCATGGAGTTTGCATGTTCTCCCAGTGCTTTGGGGATTTCCTCTGGGTACTGTGGTTTCCTCTGCATTGTACAAAGACGTGCATTGTAGGCTGATAGTGTGTGAGTGTGTGTGCAATTGTGCCCTGTGATGGGTTGGCACCCTATCCAGGGTGTACCCCGCCTTGTGCCTCGAATCCCCTGGGATAGGCTCCAGGCTCCCCTATGACCCTGTGTAGGATAAGCGGTACAGAAAATGGATGGATGGATTTTTAAATACCCCTGTATCATTCCCTGACTGCAGCAAAAAGACACATTATCAAAAAAAAAAATGATATCACTTAGCATCCAATCAAAAATTAAGATACACCTCAAACCATGTTAATCTACATTTTCATTGTGCTATTTGACATCAACTGTCTCCCAAAATCTCATGTTAAACATTTGATCATCTAAAAATCATGAGCAGTTTAGGAACATATGCCCTGTCCTCCTGAGAACAGGCCTTAGAGGCTCCTTTTTCAAACCAACAATAGACATTTCTTTAAAACATGCAAATACGCATTGATCACTCCGAAGTAATAATCAAGAATTACACACAAGTATGCAAAATTGTTTCTGTCATGTTTATGGCATTTGTGCAAATGAGGTTGTAAACCTGAATAACTGAATAAAAGAAGGATAAATACGTTTCAGCATAATTGTTTACTGATTTCGGGATTGCTGGAGTGATGACATTGAACAAGGAGACGCACCTGTGTGAGGAGATTGACAGAAGATAAGTCCAACAAACAGCATGCTATCACGAGGAAACAAGGAGAGAAAGAAACGAGGGCAAACAAAGAAGGAAGCTATCAGAAAGAACACATGCAAATTGCAAAATAGAGACACGCACATGAGCGCACACACACACACACATACACACACATCGTTCAGAGCAGGTCTTAAAGGATCCTTCAGATTTCAGGAGGGTAATTGAAATTGCGAGCGACGCAGGAGGTGGGTGCGCGGCATGACGCTTCAGCTTCAACTCTGGGGAAATTCAGCACATGGATTTGGAGAGACTTCAGACACACGTTGAGCCCTGTGTTCTGTTCACTACTTGTTTCACTGACAATCACTTTGTTACTGCACTTAGTGTCTATACTTTACCTGAGTTTTTCTTTTAAGATAATACTTTTCAATTTTTCTTTCTACATTTCAAAAAGAAAAACCTTTCTACTCACTGCATTTCTTTATAATCATATATCTATAAATATGGGTGGGCAATATGACATAAATATCATTATATACTTAACACAAAATACTGAGAGACATTTCTACGATAGATTGCATTTAAAAAAAAAAACATGAAAACTGAGTTTGATTATATTCTTATTTAATGCCTACTAAAACTGAAAAAAATGGAGAAAGAATAGGAAATTCTAATCATTCTAATAAATTCTGATAATAAATAAAAAAAAACACACATATTAATCTTTAAAGTTTTAAAGATTCTGTGCAAAAGTTCAGTTTTAAATCTGCTGCCTCGAATCAGAGCTTGAAATTGTTCATTTTATAAAGTGAGGAAAAAGATACCACAATACCAACAATATCTCAGAAAAGTGTATTATGCCACAATTTATCACAATATCAATATTATATCGTCAGCCCTATTTGTAATGTAATACGGTGACTTGGTATTTATCACGGCAGTTTGTATCGTGACAGCTAGCGATTAGCATTCACCTAGTTTGTATGGTTAATATCATGCTAGCTAACATTTGAGAGATTATAGCACCAACCATCAAATTAGAATTTCAGTATATTTCAGTATAAACATATTTAATGGATTTCAGGGTGGACTTTTCCTTTACTAGAAAACCCAACCTTCCATCCCGGAGCCCACAAGCTCCTGCTCTCTCTCTTTATTGATTAACTGTTGACTCTGATCGACCTGTCACATTTACCTAGAGTAAAAACTACCATATTTTATACCCTTTCTGCTGTGTGTGATCTGGATTAACTGACTCGTGATTCACACTGGTGGCCAGAAGATGATGGGGTTCTTCTTGCTTGCCTGCTGAGTCTTGGTTTCGGTTGAGGTTTCTTTTTTCTCATCACTGTTGCACTTGTTGCACTTTCTCAGTGGACATTAAGGCTGACTGTATACTCTAAAAGACAGAAGAAATACATAAATCAACATGAAGATGTATAATTAAAAAGAACTCTAGGATATTGTGTATCATAAGATTGGCTTACAGTAGGTGAGGGTACAGTATAGGCAGTTGAACCACTACCAGAGGAAGCTCTGTATTTTTAATATGTCTTCGTTATAAAAAAAACTGCATGATGTTACTTTTAAATATTGCAGTGCATTTTGCAATTGTAGTCCTGCAGCACCAACGTGCCATTTGTTCTTTCGGCTGCTCCCAATAGGGGTCGCCACAGTGGATCACTGGTCCGCATATTTGATTTGGCACAATTTTTATGTGTGCTGTCTTGTGCAACCCCAATGGCTGGGGTTGGTTCCATGGCCAGGAATCAAACCCGGGCTGCAGTGATGAGAGCACCAAGGCCTAACCACTAATCTAAGAAGACATGCCTAAACATGTCAGGCAACAGTCTTTTGCATTTTGCATTCTTTTCAACATTCAGAAATGGCTGCTTTTCTGACAGGCTGCATTTTGTTATTAAATAAGTGCACAAATCAAATCATTGGCAAATGCACAATGATTAATGCATCCATTAATCCATGCGTGAGGCCATTAAGGACATTCTAATGCTACACTTAAAGTATTTATTTTAAATTAATAATATACTTTCAGTCTGTAATTTGGGTGGCATGGTTGTACTTTCAAAGCAACTTCATCAGTTCATATCATAATATCACTGAAAACGAAGAAAAAGAATGCGAAAAAAGAATCTTTTCTTTTTGTTGCAACGTCTATGGACGAGACAAGTTTACAGATAATAACAGATACTATAGTTGTGTCTTAGCCATAAAAAACGAACAAGCATAGAACAAAGTGAAAATACAATACATTACGTTTGTAATTTTAAATAGATATAGCACAAGTTTCATTTTCACCTGGAAGGATTTTGTAACTTTATCTCCTGAGTGACATGACCGAAGCGGAATTTATTTAAAGCACAGGTGTAAGAGAAGCAGTAAGGAGACACTGGTCTAACACACACAGACACACACACACACACACACACACACACACACACACACCTTCATCCGTTGAAGTCCATCAGGTCTGAATGGTTCATGCTCAGGTGCAGGTTTGTAGGTTATTTCTACAGACAACTGACAAAAGATATGAGAGTGGGCGTGGCTGTCTCTGATACCACACACTCGCTTTACTCGACACTCCATTTCCTTCCTTCAGGGGTGAGACATTGCAGGTGAGGGACAGTTTGTGCTCCAAAGCTGTAAAAATTCATTACACTGCTCCTGTTATAATACAGTCGATAATACACATGTTTTAAATGATTACTTTTAAACTATCAATATGATAAGCTCTCTATCTGCTCTCTATAAGCTCTCTGTCTGTATCCTGGACATCCTGTGTAATATGGGGTTAAACTGGGATTTCATGGCTGCCAACAATGTGGAAACACTACCTTTCCAATTGTGTTATTATCGGCCTGGCATCTACTAAACGAGCGAACACACTTCATGCATTATCACATAATTCTTTGTCTGCCTCCAAGTTATTCAAATTTTAATAAAAAGCTGAAAAGCTAAACAAAACATATGCAAACAAAACAAACAAAACAAACCAACCAAACCAAATCCAAAAATGAAACAAAACAATCCGAAACAACCAAAATCAAAAACAAACCACATCACCCAAACCCAATCTATCCAAACTAAACCCAAATAAACTTAACCAACTAAACCAAATAAACAAACAAATCACACTGAACCCAAACAATTGAACCAAGCAAAAAAATAACCCAGAAAAAGTTTTCTTCAGAAAATACACTCTTCTTGTTTTAATGATGTTGTCATTATAAATACTACCATACCCAGAATCCTTGTCTTCTCCAATCAGCCAATCAGAAATTCAGAAAGAAAAAAAAAAGATTTATACACGTGATAGGAGGTTGTGGGTTTTTTTTTGTTTGTTCGTTTGTTTGTTTTTGGAGCTACTGCACTTTTATTTTTGCAGTGAGGGCAAATCTGCAGTATTTAAATTGTGAAACTGGCATTTGAAACACGTATGAAAAGAATTGTGTGTTTCGTACAAGTTATACGAATTCTGTATTCACAAATTCAGTTTGCAGTTTTTTTTTTTTAAATTTCAAACCGGATAAGGATTGAAACTAGTTGCACAAATGAAAGCGCATGCACACACACACAGACACAGACACAGACACACACACACAGTTTCTCCCTGTGTCTTGCTCTAAAGCTTGGCAGGGCGACCCATCAGAGTGTCATTGTCCTTGAACAGACTCCCAAAAGAAGCAGATTGACAGCTGCCGGCTCGGGTGACAGATGGAAACGAGTGTGTTGGAGCGAATATTCAGTCGCTTAGTGAACATCAACACACTGCTCGTTTTCTTCTCTCTTCCCAATGGTTCTACATTGGCTCCAAAACCATGAGAGGGAATCAGATAGAACATCATCATCCTCAACCAAAGTATATGGGAAAATAGATGACATTGAGTAGTAAAAGAAGGAGGAGGAGGATCGGGAGGAGGGGGAGGTGGAGGGGTGGATGGATGGATGGATGGATGGATGATGGGAAGAAAGAAGAGTGGCAGCAGAGAATTCGCCTGGCGGGTGTGAAGTTTGCTGATGTGCAGATGTCATCGGCGCTGTGAAGTGGAAATAATAAGGAATTAAGATTGTCTCTGAAGACAGGAGATTTCATGCAAATGGAATTAGAAGAGAGAAAGAAAGAAAAGGAGGAGAAATATAGCAGTAGCATGTTTCTTCTCTCCTGCACTTCCAAGGAGAGATAGACAATTCCTCTAACTTACTTTTGGAAAAAAATAAGGCAGAAAAACAACTCTTTGTGCAATATTGCTATACATGTTTAACTATTTTCTGATAAGTAAGCAGTAAAGCACTTGGGGGTGTGATGCAGCCCGATAAGAAGCAAAATTACTGTTAACACCATGAGGTTGATTCTTTTATTCCTCTTTTCCCTCAACATGTCCAACATGTCCAGTTTTTTTTTTTGTTTTTTTTTTTTAAATAAAGAACATTTTATCCATTTATATATATCTTTAATGTTGTGGGTCATCCATGAAATAAGTTAGTTCCTGTTATCACTTGCGTTATAACTCCTAAAAACTGTCAATACTACATGCCATACATATGGCAAGTAACTCTATAAGTTGTTACTATAGAAACAATAATATATTAGTATGAGTGCATTAATATAAACCTGTGATTTGTCTTTCAGCTTGAAGTATTGTCAGAGCTGCCATTGTAGAAAATGAATCAACACCTTCCGACCAATCAGAATAGAGAATTCAACAGTGCTGTGGTAAAAATATGGCTTAAGTACGGTTACTAATCCAAATACAGAACTTTCCATACCCTTATCCAGGACTAACCTAGCACTCTTCATGTCACCATTTAATCAATTAGTAAAATATTCATAAACTAATTTGCTTCCGTAACATGACATAAAAAATAAAATAGCAGACAAATTTGAGTTGGACAAGTTTGAATTGCTTTTAACAATATTCCTATTACCTTCAAGAGAGCGGAAAAAGAGAGGCTACTTGTCATAGCTGCTGTCACATAAGCGATAACAGGAACTATCTTGCTTTGCAGACATTCCATAACATTAAACGGAACTATATTTAGGCAAAAAAGTATGATGTCATTCTGTAATTAATCATTTTTTTCTCTACTTACATATTTAACTATGACACTGACACAGCTTTACTAATACCTAATGCTCACTCTGGTTGTTGTACTCTTCAACCCAGACATCGCCCTTACCGTGGTTTAAATATGGTACTGATGTTAACTGCTATGTTAGTAACAGTAAACAGTTGACAGACATCCAGTAGAATTGAAATAATTATAAAACTGAATATTTTCAAGCATTTGTTTCTAGAACGTTACATCCTAACAGAATAATGCAATTTTGTGTTTGCGCTAAGTAAGAATTTCTAATTTAAACAAACTCTAAACAATCATTTATTTGTATTATAGTAATTTACTAAGAAAAATATTGGATAAATATTATTGGAGTTATATTTAAGTGCTAAGAGAAAGTCGGCAACTTCTACAGTTTAGCCGGCCTTAAAATTTTTCATCCCTTGCTACAGCGATACAGGAGCCACTGAGAAACGATGCTTTTCTGTTTTCTCAGACAAACCAAATATGCATAAAATTCATGCAGACAAAAAAGCCAATTCTCTAACGTTCATCACGACATTCTCTACAAAAATATGCCATCAGCACTGCATTTATCATTTATCTTTATGCATGGAGCTGTCTCGTCCACTGACATATGCTGGGGTTTTTGTAGTACAATTCTTCTCTCTCTCTCTCTCTCTCTCTCTCTCTCTCTCTCTGCTTGCTAGGATTCAAGCACTGCTGAGTTGACGCTCTTGGGCCCTCGAGCAAGGCCCTTAACCCTGTCTGCCCCAGGGCACTGTATCATGGCTGACCCCAGCTTCCTAACAAGCTGGGCCATGTGAAAAAAAGAATTTCACTGTGCTGTAATGTATATGTGACAAAGAAAAGCTTCTTCAAAACAGGACACGCTTTAGCCAGGCTAACTTGTCTATTGGTCATTGTTAGTAATATTTCCACTTAACCTGTGTATATTAGTTGGAAGTTTTTATTTTTTTATTTTTTTTATACATTTTTTTTTTTTGAGTCTTGAACCATCTCTGTGGTATCAGAATGAAGGCAATTTCTCTGTCGGTTGGAGAATTGTATGGCTAAATGACGTTCACTGCCCCAGATATCCTTCAGAACAGTGCTTTAACTCCAGTGATATAATTAGGGATGGAACTGATCCAATAGCCAGGATCGGTATATCGGGGCGATCCAGAAAATGATGGCTCGGAACGAATTCAATTCCATCCTGTAACAAATGGAAAAGTTTGGGATTGGATTTGGTAAAGATTTTTTTTTGGAAATGGAAGTGTTTACAGGATTGATTTTACTGTATTTCTTATTGTTTTTATTATAATTGCCATGCATGTGAAAGAGTTTAACTGAATTTAAAAAACAGTAAGTCATGTTGTCATGTGTGTAGCTGAGTATTTCTTATTGAAGTGAAGTGCTTCCAAAAGAATACGTAAAAAATATCAATTTAAAGATTAGTATAATATAAATAGTATAATTATACTATACTATACACTGTATTAAATTGTTATCGGTATCGTCTGAAATCGAGGTTTCGGTCTTGGAATAGTTAGTTATTGGAAATGAGAAAGTGTTATCGTGCCTTCTCTAGATGTAATCCGATGTGTTGGGCTCTGTAATGCCGGTGACTAGCGTAAATCTCCCCTCCACACCCATCTGGAACTAGACACTGGGAATTTTCTTATTGACTGCTTGACACAAACAGAGGCACATCATTAATTATATTCATAGCTGTAATGGATGCTATAGTTCTTGTCTGTCTTTATTTCACTACACAGAATGATGTTTAAACAAAACACAATCATAGTGGATTACTGACAGAGAAAGCGACAGAGAGAGAGATGAGACCCTCAGTGGTCTGTTATACAGCTGACCTTCTACCGTCTCGCTCCTGGGTAAGCAAAAAGGCGGCTCTCAAACAGCTGCTCACGTTATTAAAAAAAAAAATCCATTTAATTGCTTCTTTTGTGGCTGAAACAAAGAACGGTACCTGTTTGTGGAGGCGCAGTAAGGAAGGGAAAGAGAAAGAGAAAGAGAAGAGAGGAGCATCACCACAGAGAGGGCAGGCCACGTGCGCTGACCCCGCGCCCTCACGTCAGCCCACTTTTATCTAACAGAACAAGCATCCACTGTGTGTGCTTGTAGATGTGTATTTAGTCTCACATATGCACACATACAATGTTTAAAAGATGCATTTGAGCAGCACCAGAGCTCCCCCTAATGGAACTGCACCACTGGAGGAGATCTCCCAGTGTCTTCCCAAGGCATGAGGAAAAAAAATATAAAGCCTGGAGGATATTTATGAAAGGTCAAACCTCCATGTTCTGTTCTCAGTGGCAACTAAAAGAACATCTAGATAAGGTGTATAAGGTGGAAGATGTACAATGGACCACCAATAAAGACCACCTCTTCTTTCTTCTTTGGATAGGTAAGGGTTCTTTGCTTCTCTGGTTCTCTGTTGTAGATTTCTACATAAAATCTTTAAGGGAATCTTCCCCCATAGGGAAAAGCCTCCTATTTTATTTTTACTCTCATTTTCTCCCAATTTGGTCATTTTCCAATTCCTATCCACTAGCTAGAGCCCTCTTATCATCTCTATCACTTCCTCCAAAACACGTGACCCAGCATCTTTTCAAACTGTTGCTCGTGCTCACAGTCACAGTGCAGCTGAACACACTTGGAGGAAAGGTCTATCTGCCCTCTTCCACATACATGAGCTCACAGATGCCCAGAATTGGTCTAGTAAACGTTAAGAGGTATAAACAGGACCATCCCAATCCAAATCAAGAGAAAAAGGGACAAACTATTAGTCTATATAGTATATGTACAGTATCCATTAATCTTTATACCACAATGCCCTTGAATTCTTGAATCTTGAATCCCTGAATTCTGCTAGGAGATGTTTATGTAACAGTTATGGAAGGAGGCTCCAGTGTCAGCACTTTGTAACAGTCAATAAGTTTTCTGCTACGTTTTTCTGCAATTTATGGTTTCTCAGTGATATGATAACCTGAGATATTTTTTTGTCTTATTAGCTTCAAGAGATAGAAAAAAAGAGAGGTTGCCGAAGGAGCAAATGTTTATAGCTGCTATAATGTACACGATAACAGGAACTAGCTTGCTTTGTGGACATTTCTTAACATTAAATGTAACTATAGATGGTTAAAAAACACGACATTGTTCTTTAATAAATTTAAAACTACAACCACTGGCAAAGCGCTGTGGTGTAAGAGGAATAAAACACTTCAGGAGGTGCTGTTACAGGTATGTGTGTATCACACAACCCCAATATAGATTATTTTCCTATAACAGCATTGACCATTGTGTGTTTTTCCTTACTTGCCAGCCCTAAGCTGTTATCATATCATTTAGAATCAGTATTTAGGCTGGCTATTGATGGTCTTTAGAAGGTTTGTAGAGCATCTACATATCTGCAAAAGTGCTATATAGTTGAACTGAAATGAAATCCAGATTTCATCTGAATGGCAATGACAGCATAGTTCTTCTCAGCCATGCTGACTCATAATGGCAGCCATTTTGAGAACAGATACACTAAAGAGAATCTGGGCTCTTACAAACATGTTCAACTGCCTTACAACATTGCAGGAGCAACAGTTTAAAAGCATTCATCTCCATCAGGCAGGCCTCATTTTACACACTGGGGGTTTTGGGAGTGTGTGTGTCTTATTGTTGTGGAAGGGGGCCCTCTACAGGTTAACTGATGCAAATACCATCTGTTGTTAGACTGAAAGGTTTGGTGTTTATATCCCAGAACAGCCAGAAAATTACTGTTGGTCCCCCTCATCAAGACCACCTCACCCAAAAGTCACCCAAAATTGTACAGAACCTTTTTCTTTCCTTTCCACTGACAAAATAACAAAATATGAAAACGTAATATACAAACGCAAGCCATGCAATACCAGTTTACAAGAGGAATAAGGCGGGGTATGTGTTCACAGAATCTGCAATTCTTAATGAGGATTTTCGGTTGTATAATAGTATTTATAAAAATAGAATCCTGAATTACTGCTTTATTCAAGTCAGGGTTGCTGTGGGTCCGGAGCCTTTCCCAGGAGCCCCGAGACGGGAATACACCCTGGACGGGACACGAAAAATATAAGTAATATTCAATAAAGACACAAAAAAAGATATATGATATGGCTTTTAAAATTTTGGGTGACTTTAAGGCTCAGTTAAATTACATTCAGTGTCATATTTTGCTTTGCATACAAATACACAGTATTACCTAAGACTGTGCGCAAGGTCTCTTTATTCGTTCATGTGGTTACTGCTTTTCATCGGCTCAGTTTTTACACCGAGCACTGACACACAACAAAAGCAATAAAACAGAACTGGACCAACATAAATGCAACCGGGAGCCTGTATAGGAGACGAAAGACGGCTAAGCTGTCTCGTCGTCTGCTGCTGACATCTAGATTTTATTTACAACCTGCTTGCATTCAATAAAATCCTCCATACAGCTTCAACATTCATTAAGTCCAGAGTGTTAGTTCACTTGTTACATTTGTAGGAGACGGTTTGTTTAAGTGATAACAGACTCCACTGGTTGAATATACAACCTTGTATGTGGAGAAACACACAGTTAGGCTGCACAGCATTTTCATAAATCACACCAAGCTGAAGGAATATATTTAAAAAGAAGAACAGCCGGAGGATAAGAGGCAGCCCAGTTATATACTACGAAGAAATAGGCTGTGTCCATAACCGTAGCTTTTAAGGAACGTTAAATGAGGTTTTGATTTCTTCGATTTATGTTAAATGACCTTGTCAGTGAGCTTTCCCCGCCCAGGACATAATGAAATTAGAGAAACCAGTGATTAGGAGGAATAGCTGTGAATATGAGCAATAATGAAATTCCGTTATTTCATTTGTCAAACAGAAGCACCCATGCTCCCACTGATAAATTGCAGTAAACATCTTTCCAGCGCGTGTGCGTGCATGTACGCGTTCGTGTTTCTGCCATGCTGTGCACCGGAGACAAAAGAAAAGGAAATTGGTTTTACCAGAAGGAGTAGCTGAACAACAGCAGCCCCGGAGATAACCCGCATCTTGGATATTAATACGCCATTACTCAAAGAATATGAAAGTAAACAGATCAAGACGAGGATTTTTTTACAAACGCAATAAGGGTGCGAGAAGATCCGTCGCTTGCGATCCAGAGACCAGAAATATAATAAAGTTTTTTTAAATTACTTTGTATTTATAGATATTCTGAATGATAAATGTTTGGTGGATGAGAGAGCTATAAAGAGTCGAAGAGTGGAGACGGAACGATACGGTTATTAAGCTCAGGACTGAAAGGAAATGAAACCGAGTGTCCGAGGATAGAAAGATAGCAGCCCATGCTTGGGTGAGTTCACATCAGTTTGACTGACAGATTTAGGGATCCAATCAGGCATCTCATCCATTGCTCTGGAAGGAGGTGGCACGTAGATGAGAGTCCGGGCCATGAGTCGTGTGAAATTCTGTTCCCTCGTTAGCATTCACTGGCTGTGAAACTGCCTATGGGCACAGTGTGCCAAAAGTTGGCTCTTTATAGTGTGCCAAATAAAATACTTCCACATGAAGTTTGCTCAGGCATTATACTTTCAAATCACTTCCTGCTACAGGAGGAGGAAGAGGATGGTCCATCAGTCTCAGCTGCCCTGAACAGGACAAGCCACACAGGGAGAAGGGAGGGGATGCACATCCAAACCTCCTCATGAAAGCCAGGGAAAGAAGAAAGAACAAAGGCAGAAGAGAAGCACATGGGAGGACAGAGGGGGATTGAAAGGTTCGGCTCTCCTGCTTCTTCACTCTGAGCAAAAGCTAAGATGCTACAGCTGGTTCTGCAGCGCTGAGTCCCTGCAGATGGCCCAGAGGTTCCCTCTCAGCCAGAGTAGATCTGAGTGCCAATCACACGCATGATCTCCTTCTGCACCTTGGGCTCCTGGGTGTTGATGTTAGCATCTCCTACCTGGCCATCTTCATATCTGAGAGAGATAGAGAGAGAGGAAGAACTAAGAACAGTGCATGACAAACTCCCACTAGTTCAAGTCTGAGCTCAGTTACAGTTATAAGGAATAAAACAATGAGACATGCCGTTATAGGAAAATAATCAATAATATGTTGTGGTGGTGTGATGCCTTTACCATCCCAGAGTTTATTTTTTCACTAACACTAGCTTTATCCCAAAGTGTTTTATTGATTTTATACCACAGGAATCTGACAATGAAAACAATTTTAATTTATTAAAGAATGACACATTGTAGTTTTATCCGTGTCAAGTTATGTTTAATTCCTGTTATCACTGATGTTATAGCAGCTATAAACAGAAGTTCCCTCACTACCTGCTCTTTTTTTCTTCCTTCGATTTAATATGCCAAAAACAGGCAACTTTTCATGTTACAGAGAGAAAAGAAAGCGGTCAGAGAGAGACCTCAAAAAGTGCTTTCCCACGTCGGAAAACATTTTATCACATTAATTTGGTCACCATTTTAAAAATAGTAAATAGTAAAGAACAGCAATCCTAATATTTAATAACTAATAATTAACTAATATTTAATCCTAATAATTAAGAGGAATTACCTAATATTTGCCCATTATGTTGCTTAATAATAAAATCTTACTGCTAACGGATTACGCTGCATGGCGGAAGAAGTGTTTATTACAAATTTTATTACTACTTAATTATTTATTGAACACTGGTGTTTTTGCCCGTTTTGTAAATGAACAGTAATCTGGTTTAATAAAAAGACAACTGGTAGTCAAAGTGTAATTTAGGTCACTGCAGGTTCCCAACCATGGTCCTGGAGTACCCCCTGTGCTGCACATTTTAGTGTTTTTCCTGCTGTACGTCACGAAAGACTATTGTTTAGTTAATTAGTTGAATCAGATGTATTGGAAGCAGGGAGAATGGGGAAAAATGGGAAATGGAAAACATGAATATGTGCAGGACAGGGGGTACTCCAGGACCAGGGCTGGGAATACGAGCCAGAGATGCAGTGTACTGTACGTGCGGATTCATGTTTGGTCCAACATCGCCCCCTGGTGGGAGAGTGTAAAGTGACTGGACATGGTCACAGGAAATCATACACACTAGACACACACTATTCACACACAATCATTTCTATAAATTGTTACACACACAGGTACTCACACAAAGAAGAAGCGTGTGCACACGTGATCTGAAACAGGACACACCCAGATGTTTCCGTGTTTCTGGAGGTCCTTGGATGTGATCACTGTGACAGATCATATCAAATTAAAACCATTAAACCTCATACTCACATTATGCAGGATTTACTCTGTTCCAGTTAAGCCTTAGTGTGGTTAGTTTAGGCAGTAACATAGCAATCACACTCGAGTGCAAACCTTAACAACTTCTCTAAGAGCACCTGCGTGAGGGGATCTCGGTCTGCTCCCAAACAAACCCAACACAATCCAGTATGGATACAATCCCAATGCATGAAACTCTTCTGACAGTATATTTCCAGCCCTGCGCTTTCCAACCGCAACTGCTTTTTCCTGATCCCCTTACATATGTGTGATGCGAAACCAAATAGGATCAAAAAGAAATCTGAGCAAAATTGGAACTTCTAATTGTTTTTTATGTACATAAAATATACATTCTGGACTTTTGCTGGTCAGAAAAATGTTTGCAAAAAAAAAAAAAGCCTCATCTGCAGAGCCACATACTAATCACCAGATAAATCATTAACTAATAACAATATATAAGGAATAAAACATTGGGTGGTGTGCTGTTAGAGGAAAATAATCAATGACAGATTTACTATTACCACCGCAAAGTTTTTCAATAACAGCATGTCCTGAAGGCTTTTATTCCTCTTATCTCACAGCAATGTGTTAATAATAATTAATAAGTTAATAAGACAAAAGCAAAACTCAGCTTGTGATGTTACCAAGAAGCCAGAAAACACAAACACCCGTCTTGAAGACTTTCCCATAAGAAACCTTCACCATACGACACTTGTTTTTAAGTCTGTTTATGCAGAGACAGCCATATGAATCCCTACAGAAATGATAATGTATTAGAACGAGCACATTAATATAAACCTGTCATTTGAATTACAGCCATCACTATTGTCAGAGCTACTATTATAGAAAATTAATCAACACCTTCTGACCAGTCAGAATTAAGAACTCAGCAGTGCTGTGGTACAATATTAAATAATTTATTGTTAACATCTGTGTTTTTTGGCCAGGAATATGCCATAAAATGCTTCTTCTAATCCACGATACTGAGCATGTTTCCTTCAGGAAATGACTGTGAGTGGTTATTTTGGTCCACACTAAGAGAGTAAATGCACCATAGAGCAAACTCAGCAAACACTGTAAATCTTAAAGCCCTTAATTATAAAATAATCAGACTAGGCAAACAGACCAATGGGCCTTGTGTAACTTTTAGATATTTTATGCTTACCATGCAAGTTCAAATAAAAATGAGTTATCATGATTTATTTTTAGGAACACAGATGAAACACAATAATATTTATTGCACCTGCAAAACAATCTGCAGGCCAGACACAATCTTCAGTACAGGGGGAATAACTCATCCCCTGCACTAGTTTACAGTAACATCTATCAAACATTGGGAGACTCACAAACTAATAAATACTGCAGCTTCAGGTTTCCTAAAAAATACAGTTTCTCGCCCCACCTATCTCTAAATTTACAAGCTAATCTACTTATAGCAAAGCAACATACCTTCACAAAGTGCAATGCAGTTCAGATTCCGACTCTGTAGGAAGCGTGACTGAATCGGGCGACTCTGGAAAAAAAAATTAAAACAAAAGACAGTCTTTAATGAGAAACTGAGCTAAGTGCACTACGTTCCTGAAGATAGTAAAGGTCTTACCTGTGGGATTGTGTTCATACGGTTATAACGCTGCACCAGTTCATCTTTAGTCGGCATCCGGTGTTGTCCTTTACCCATTCCTGTACACACACACACACACACACACACACACACAAACACGCAACTGAGCTATAATATCCAATATTTTTATATGGCACTTCCACTGAAGCCCATGCATCACATCATGAAGCACTGATGATGGATGAAAAATGCAATATGATTAATGGCAGAGATCAATGGCAGAGTCAATAACAAGAAAAATGATTATACATATGACACCGACTACAATAAAATGGTCCACATATTACAGATATGAGGGTTTTACAAGTCATAACATCTTATGACAGTTTATAGTTGTTTTCAAGCACCCACTGTGTGCACTACGAGTATTATCTGGGGATGTTCCTATATTGTAATTACTACACATTTATTCTCTAATGTAAGAGCCTTAAAGGAACATTTTGGCCTAAAAATAAATCTTTACACCATTTCCGCTCTTACCCTAAATACTGTCGATCAGCTGAGACATGGGGTCAGCTTCTTTAGTTTTGTATGATGTTAACACAAAAATTTAGCTCCCATCTGATATACATGAAACAAATAAAGAAACGACAGTACAAACAATACAACTAACAAACCCCAACCACGGATACAATGGGAAATAACGCCATGATGTTACGTTTAGGCAACACACATCCATGAGCACCATATAAACAGCATGGCACCGAAAGCACATAATGAGAAAAACGTGAGCATGACAGAGACGCATGGTGCCATGACACGATTCCAGCTGAGAGGCCTACCTGAATATCCAAAAGATATGCTGGAGATGGGGCTGAGATAGATGCCCTTCCCATAGGCTGCCCCATGCAGCTTGGGTTGAAGAGAAGAAGATCGTCTGATATTAGTCTAACTATGAAGGTTAGTCATGGTTCAACTGAGGTCCTAGCTGACCTAAAGTTAACCTGACATGCTAAATCTAAAACATCCAGATCGATATGCTACAAACTGTTCAAATTAGATTTACCAGATCACTTCACTCACTCTCACAGCTTGATACCTCACAACTGTGAAATACACTATATGGCCAAAATTTGTGGACACACGACCATCACACCCATATATTGTCCTTCCTCAAACTGTTGTAACAAAGTTGGAAGCGCACAATTGTACAGGATGTATCGGTATGCTGTAATTTCCCTTCACTGCACCTAAGAGGCTCAAAACCTATTCCAGCATGACAATGCCCCTGTGCACAAAGCGAGGCCCATGAAGACAGGTTTGTCAAGGTTGGAGTGGAAGAACTCGAGTGTCCTGCACAGAGCCCTGACCTCAACCCCACTGAGCACCTTTGGGATGAACTGGAACACCTAACATCAGTGCCTGACCTCACTAATGCTCTTGTGGCTAAATGATCACAAATCCCCACATTCACGCTCTAAAATCTAGTGGAAAGCCTTCCCAGAAGAGTGGAGCTTATTATAATAGCAAAGGTGGAATAAATCAGGAGTGGGATGTCTAACACTCACATATAGCTGTGATGGTCAGGTTTCCACAAACATTTTTCCATATAAGGTATTTACTTTGTCAAAACCAGAAATATAACAGAAAGGAACAACAACAGTAGGATTAACTCTCCGTCTTTCTCATATGTCTATTAATTCATTTTATTTAATTATTCATCTATAGTAACCGCTTTATCCTAATCAGGGTTGCTGTGTATCCAGAGCCCTTCACAGGGATGTGAGACGGGAATATATTCTGGTTAGGACGCCAGTACATCACAATTTCCGTTAACTGAATTACATATTAGATGACTGGTCATAATTAAAGTCATCCATGATGTAGATATTGCAAAAACAATTTAGAGGAACTGTGATGCATGGACTGGCGTTCCATGTAGAGTGTATTCCCACCTCATGCCCAGTTTTCCTGGAGAGGCTTCGGATCCACCACGACCCTGACGAGGATAAAGTGCTTATTAGCAGGAGTGGGAGGGTTGTAAAAACCTTTTATTTAAAAGAATTTTATTTGAATTTATTTTATTTTATTTTATTTATTACTGTGGCATGATTGTGAAGCACGAACATCACACTGGAGTGTGTGTAATCACTAGGGTTAGCACAGCAAACATGCATCTTATGACCTGAAACAGTACAAGGCCATTTGCTACTATCAAACTGCATGGGCCGGGCAGCCAATCTGTACCCTGGACCAGATCCACTTCCTGTAGAAAGATACATACCTGTAATTTGGTATAGGAGGCGTTGACTAGTCCATTTCTCAGAACAGAGTGCCAGTTCTCGATATGAGAACCACTAGAGTGGTACAGAGAGGGACAGGGATAAAGAGAGAGGAATATGTACAGTATATGAGTATAAGATCTGATTATATCAATTTATAAATAATTACTCAGCCACTATAGACGTAGTTTCTATTGCCATTTAACATCAATCTGTGTAGAGTTCCTTTCACACATCAGTAACTAGAAATTGTTAAGCAACTATCGACTAATTATATGAATGCTAGTTGTATTAGAAAGACACTATCAAAAATACAATAATGCCATCACAATGATTTTCCTGATGTTGCACATCTAAAAAAGATCTCATGAGAGTGTAAAATCGGAAAAAAATTAGCACCTGCAGTTGGTTGAGTTTAAATTGAGTATGTCTACCTATCTATAAGCTTGGTACAAATTCAGTACACACTGACACCAATATGCAAACTTTATGTTCAAATTCAGAAAAAAAGCAACCATGCATGCTTATTCTGGTTAGTTCAAAATCGGAAACACATTTAAGTCCACCCCTGATGGTTGTCCAGTAAAAATAAAAGTGCTCACTGAAATGCAAAGGTGCTGCCATAGAGTTTCTTGGCTGTCCGAAATCGAGCTTCTTTGGCAGGTGGGCTGCTCAGGAGCAAGAACTGATGGGACGTGTGCATAAACTTCAGCTGCTGCTCAAACAGAAATATTGCCCAGACTCAGCAGGTAATAAGGTAAGTCACTAGCACACAAGCATACAACTTAACAAAATATCAATGAATAAACTAGCACTCTATTTCACTCATGCCAGGCTAGCAGAAAAGCAGTAGCTTACCCTACTCAGAGGCAGTTTGACTATATGAGACCTGTTACTGGATATTATCCTGGAAGAACACAATCAGATAGCAAAAACAATACAAGAGAAAGACTAGTATATGTGTAGGATAATGAAACTGTGTATGGAAATGTACATAAAAAATTAATGTGTTTATGTAAACTTACCACTGTAGTAGAGGATGAGCCAGGGGGTCGAGTTTATCCATTTGTTTCTTTATTTCCAAATAGGATCCCTGTTAACATACACAGGGCCACATTTACACAAACGACCACAAGATAGTTGCAGCAAAGGCAGATGTCTTTAAACTTATCCCTCTGAGTGCAATAATGCCAAACACTGCCTCATTCCTCATAGCACAGTTACACCAAATACATACTAACCTATCCCTTGTAGAGTGTAGTAACAGAGTAGCACATATACTATAGTAACAGAGTCATACGATACAGTACAGTACCAAGCCATATAACACAGGACAATAACACTATAGACATACTCACTTATCCCTCATAGTACAGTAACACTAACGACACACTCACTCACCCCTCACAGTACAGTAACAACAAAGACACACTCACTCATCCCTCACAGTACAGTAACAACAAAGACACACTCACTCATCCCTCAGAGTATAGTAACCCCAAACCATACTCATACATTCCTGGCAGCACAGTACCACCAAAGACACACTCACACATCCCTCATAGGACAGTAACACCAAAGACAGTAACACTAATGACATACTCATTCACTCATCATAGTACAGTTACACCAAAGGCAGTAACACCAAAGACACACTCACTCATCTCACAGAGTACAGTAACACCAAAGACAGTAACACTAATGACATACTCGTTTACTCCTCATGGTACAGTTACACCAAAGACACACTCACTCATCCCTCAGAGTATAGTAACTCCAAACCATACTCATACAATCTTGGTAGCACAGTACCACCAAAGACACATTCACTCATCCCTCATAGGACAGTATCACTAAAGACACACTCACTCATCCCTCATAGCACAGTAACAACAAAGACACACTCACTCGTCCCTCAGAGTACAGCAACACCAAAACACACTCACATATTCCTCGCAGCACAGTAACGCTAAAGACACACTCACTCGTCCCTCATAGCACAGTACCACCAAAGACACACTCACACACCCTTCATATTGCAGTAACACTAACTCACTCATAGTAGTTCATTATACCATAGACACACTTACTTGTGGTACAATTACATCAAAGACACACTCACCCTTCATAGTATAGTAACACCAAAGACATACTCCCTCACCCCTTATAGTACAGTACAGTTACACCCAAGACACACCCACTCACCCTTCACAGTACAGTAACACTAACTCACTCATAGTAGTTATACCATAGACACACTCACCCATAGTACAGTTACACCACAGACAGACTCTCATGTTAGAGTACAGTTACATGAAAGACACACTCACGGTTAGTACAGATACTCACTCACAATAGAGTTAAAGCAAAAAACATGGGGCTCTCATAGGACACTTAAAGCAAAGGAAGACTCACTTACAGCAGAAAGACAGACTCAGAGTACAGTTTCACCAAAGCCCAACATATCATAGTGGAGTTAAACTGAACACTGGTTCATTTGTAACACAGACGACTCTTGAATAACAGTCCCTTATCACTGGAATTTGCTATTAATACTCACATTGTTACAAAACGATTTGGAAAATGCACATCATATAACATTGTCGGGCCTGTTCTGGACATTACAGAGGTGTGCTAATGACTTTGCAAACTGCCATACCTGGGTCATTTCTCGTATGGACATAACACTGTCTAGTGCCTTCTGCAGTCTTTCATAATTTTTCTTCTGTGGCCCACCGTCCATAGACAAACACACAGCATACAAACAGAAAGATTAATTAATGGTAAAGAGCATAGATTGACTAAACTATATAATCTACATAAAACACAATTTTGCATAAAATAAGGTAGAAAGAGACTAAAATGGACAGTGTCATATAACAAAACAGTTGTATCTACAAATTAGTAGATTTTAGAGAGTATCTCTGAGGGCAAGTAATGTCTTGTCAGGAATTGTAAAATACAAACACCCAACCCATGTTGCATAAGAGAAGATGGACAGCCACCTTGGGGTTAAAGGCGAGGGTTTTGGGGTCATTGGGGTCAACTACTGAGGGATATGGCTCAAAGATGATGCTCTTCCGGGGAGACTCTAGAGCAGCTCTACACATGGCAACTAGAAGATCCACAACCTGCAAAACAACATCCAAAAGAACACACAGCACGCTGGAACTCGAGTCAATCCACCTTACAGTAACAATAACATATGTGAGGTGGTTTGGGAAAACCAGTCGGATGTCCCTACAACCGAATCTTTGAGAACCAGTAATGGAAATATGGAAAGCATTTTCCATTAATAATATACTTTGACATATTTATTTGTAACCTTGCATTGGCTGTCACGATGGTTAAAGAGCCATTTTAGCATACACAGTGGTAAAAACTGTCAGTCTGCCTAAAGTTAGCTGCTAGCTAAGTGTGATTTCCTCACACAGTGAATGACACACTTTGAAAAATGTTTTGGTTAGCTACTGAACATACCATAGCGAAACAGATATAAGTCTAATCAATTTAGTTTGTAATCAGATACCGGCTGTCAAAATGTCTGTGATGCTCTTATACCATCACATCATCATCAAAACAGAGAAGAGCACTTACACACTCTGTAAAGATGACAGTGAACGAAGTTTTAAATGTCATTAATGTAAAGAAATTTAGTCAAACAGAACAGAACTGATTGAATGACTCAGCGATTATTTCCCCACTTATGTTCGTGAATGGAGATCAGGCAAGTGAAGAGACAATGAAGAGGCTCGCGTTTTTTACCTCAAGTGATGAGACAGAGACTGATGCGGATTATGTTGACAATCAAAGCCAGAACTCCTTTCCCATTGAAGATGTACAATTAATTCACGTTTGACAGTAATGTTGTTTTTTCCATAAGTATTAGGTTATAAATGAATAGGTAGGCACGGCATAATTGGACAGAAATCTTGAAATGTAATTTTCTTTACGTGTGATTGAGAAAAGGGTTTCAGATTCAAGAAAGACTGTATATAGTAGAACTTTGATCATCTGAAGGGCTTTCCCAGGCCGCCACTCATTGAGGCTGCAGTTGTTTTCGTCCTGCAACATGATGTGCACAGGATTTTCCACATATTAACAGTTATTTCTTTATTGGCTTTATTTGCCTGTTGGGAATTAATACTCCACAGGGACTTTTGACATCTTTTGTTTTTCTTCACAGACAGACAGAAGGAGTCATAATTGCCAGTCAAATATTTTCTGAATCCATGTTAAATGCCACTTTCATGACCACCTCATGAAACGCCTACACACTTTTGGCATTCTTTGCCTTCAGATCAGCCATCCTGCCCACACACACCTGTCCATCGTCATAGTGCAATCATCAATGACTATAAGTACTTCTGTGTTCTAGTGTTTATTGCGGGGTCTTGCTGATAAGCTGGTGGTGCCCTTCTGAGCTGTGATTATTATTAATGTTGTTGTTGTTTGGAACATTTTCAGCACATTTGGTACTTTTTGCCATTTCACCTTATTGCTGTATTGCTGTTGGAGATGGTTGGTGCCTCTGTTGAGTATACGTAGCTAGTACAGATAGCTTGCACTGCTAATCTGCTAACAATGCTATTATGAAGCAGAGCACATAATGTTAATCAAATGTTAACGTTTAATTAGTTAACTGTTAGCTAACTACATTTGCCTACTACAGTTTGGTTTAACAGATCGGTTGTTCAGCTTAACAGAACAAAAAAAAAAAGTACAAGCGACTGGACAGAGCTCATCCACCACCCTAGACATCTGCATGTGGAAATGCAAGTGTATTATATTTTTATGTATTTATGCGTGAGTGTGTACCTCAGCTCCTGTAGCCACCTCTTCAGCTGCACCTGACATCACTCCCAAAGTGTAAAAAGAGAACACACACAGCTCTCTGGTGCATACTGCAGGCTTAAAAAAAGATTACCACAGCTATCAGAGAAAATAAATACACTCCTCCTTTATTATACAATAAACCACTTTACAGTAATGGATGTGATGTGGCTGTAATGTCTGTATGTCTTGTGGTGTGTGTGTGGGTGTGTGTGTGGGTGTGGTACCTTGAGCATAGAGCCGTTCTGAAAAACATGCTGCTCATCACACACCACACAGTACTCGTTCAGTGTCGGGATGCGCTGCTCAGAATACTTCATTATCTGAAAGAGGACAAGAAGAAAAAAGACAAGTGGATTAAGGGAACAGTGAACAACCCATACTTATGTAATGACACATTTCAGAGTTTAGAATTTTTTACAGTCTTAAAAGAGCAGTCCTCTGATCTGAGAGTTGTACTTGCAAGCTAGCTCTATTTTCCCTCAAAGAACTCTGATGCAAGGAAAAATAAATTAAGGGTTGTTTGTTTGCTTGCTTGTTTGTTTTTCAAAGAAATCCGATATAGGGAAAACAAAGTTTTTTGTTTGTTTGTTTGTTTGTTTAATTTTTGTTTGCTTTCAAAGAAATCTGATTTTTTTTAAAAACTATTTAAGTTAAATTGTTTGTTTGTTTCAAAAAACATATATGAGTATGTGATAAAGATGTGTTTTTTTGTTTGTTTATTTTCCCCAAGGGTCAAAAACAATTTTTTTGTGGTTTGGTATATTTAACCAAAAATACCTGATGTAGAGGAAAAACAAGTTTTATTTCAATTGTTTCTTTATTTTCCCAAGAAAATCTGATATAGAGGGAAAAAATAATAAACAATTAAAAAATTTTTGTTTGTTTGTTTGTTTTGAAAAAAGTTTGTTTTATTTGTTTGTTTGTTTTTAAGGCTTTGTTGAGTGGCACATTTACAATTAGGCTACGTTTACACGACAACAATGTAGTCAAAACAGAAAAGTTTTTCTCTTGCGTAAACGCGATTTGCGTTTACACATATCCGCGATAACAGTCAAAAACGCTGTATTACGTATGCGCTTGCCTTTACAATAGACACGTACTGCGCATGTCTACATACTTAACACGTACTACGCATGCGCATGATGTCGCTGTTTTCAAAGATTCCCGTATTGGGTGTTTACATGGAGACGATAATGGCGGCGTTTTCAAAAACGTGCCCTTTGAAACCCGTTTTCAAAAATATGCGTTTTCAGTCCACAAAACGCCGCTGTCATGTAAACGAACAGGCAAAACGCATAAAAAATTTCCCGTTTTTGGCTGAAAACGTTGTCATGTAAACGGCCCCTTAGGTTCAAGTCAATTTATCCTGTATACTCCCTGTAAATTTAGACTTCTCATTTCTTTATAAAGGCTTTTCATCCAGTGGTATTCCTATTATTCTGTTCTGTAACGTTTTATACATCTTCACAGCCTACATTCATATTCTAAAATATGTCTGGTAAATTTCATATCACAAACACACAGATGAATAAATTGTGAGAGAGCCATGATAATGTCACACATCACTGATGATTGTGACAGATTTATGACAAATCATCAATGCTGTTGCATGAATCATGCATATGTGGATGAACGCAATGCAGACTTGTTGAGTTAGCAGTTAATTAACACAATAACATGAATTAAATCCATTCAGTGCTTGTTGGAAGATGAAGTTAGTCTATTTATGTGTGAAGATTTATACTGAGTTCCTGTTGTAAAGCTTGAATCAAGTGGGTACCTGCACTAAGAAGCCGTACTCCAGAGTGGGGATGTTCTTGCAGTGGCCGCCCGCCTGGGATGAGAAAAACAATTCAATCAGCTGCCGCGTGGTAATCTGCGCCGGGGCCCTGCCCGCCGGGACTGCCACAGTCTGATGGGTCAATGGAGACAAAGCATTATGGGAAAGGGCGCCAACCAGCCACATCAGGCAGAGGCAGACGATCGGGGAGACAAGCTTCAGGAGGGGAGCCTGGAGTGGCTTTAAATCATCTGCTGTCAAAATGGCTTCATCATAACCGAATTTCAGCTGTGAAGAACCATTTGACTGGAAATTTTCAGCTTGGCAGTACAGAAACGTAGAGAACCTTCAAGTCTTTTCAGGTCGGTTTCAAACAAAAAAACAGCATCCATTATAATATATATAAAAGACACTATAGACTACAGTGGCCCATAAGTGCAAAACACATTAAGAACCAAAAATATGACAACAAATCACAACTACAAAACCCAAATCATTACAGCAAATCCAAAGTCACAACTACAAAACCCAAATCATTACAGCAAATCCAAAGTCACAACTACAAAACCCAAATCATTACAGCAAATCCAAAGTCACAACTACAAAACCCAAATCATTACAGCAAATCCAAAGTCACAACTACAAAACCCAAATCATTACAGCAAATCCAAA